>JBANSL010000003.1:31908813-32146313 GCA_037127255.1 Persicaria tinctoria
CAATTTGCAATTTAGGGTTTTATTAACCCCGTACACGCGCTCATGCCCCAATTTTGGGTTTTTAATTAGTTTTCCACATTATTATTTTTTAACTCATATGACACATGGAAAAATCTCATCCCTCCATTCCAATAAGATCAAGGGTCTAGAAATGTGCACAAGGTACACCCTAAGGGGCGTGCACTTTATACCCATTCTCTCTCTCTCTCTCTCTCTCTCTCTCTCTCTCTCTCTCTCTATATATATATATATATATATATATATATATATATAATATGGATCATGTGTACACAAGCCTTATTGTGTATCATGTACACAAATCTCGGCATTTGGATCAAACGAAATCAAAGACTCACAATAATCAAAATAAAGAAAAGAGAAAAGAAAAGAAAAGGGGGGATGTGAATAGTGACGGGGAAGTAATTTTTTGGCTTTTTTTGTTATTTTCGGCCTTTTTAATTTTTTTTTTGATGTCATTTATTTTTATATACCTATAGACATGCACTTTGCATATGTTTTGCGAAAAAAATAATTTACGATAACAATTGAGCTTAAAAGTTTTCGTTTTGTTTGTGCCCAGTTTTATTATTCGGTGGAATTGGTGGGTTTTTTTGATATTATTCATTGAATTACATATGTTTATTCAGTGGAATGTAGTGTTTTTGTTGTAGTTCGAAATCATTTGGAGCCACATTGAGCTTAAGGGTTTTTGTATTATTCATGCCCATATTGATCATTCAGAAGAATTGGTGATTTTTTTTATATTATTATTTGAATTATGAATATTTACTCAATGGAATGTGTGTTTTTTTTTTTACCAATTTCTTTGAATATGCTACCGAATAATTAATAGTATATATTACCATGGATATCGCTTTATTCAATGGTATAGCTTTATTATTCAATAGTATATATTACCATCGAATAATATTACCGAATAATATTGTAACACCATCGAATAATTAAGCTACACCATTGAATAATAAAGCAATACCATCGCATAATCCGTCAATACGATAGAATAATATAGTGATACCATCGAATAATCAAAATGACTAACCTACAAAACAGACTCATACGACTGGATAATCCTTCATATACTAGTGCATAATCATTCATACTCAACTGCATAATCATCTATTGGAATCAACGGCTCGGATTTATGTACATGATACACGTTAAGGGCTGAGCGCGCACGCACGCGCACACACACACACACACACACACACACACACACACATATGAGTAAATTACAGAAAACCACCCTTAAAATAGGCGAGTTTTCAAAAAACCACCCTTAAAATAACAGTTTGCAGAAAACCACCCATAAATTTACTTTTCTTTCAAAGAACCACTCATGACCATCTTTATGTGTAAAAAGCTATAATTTTTTTAAAAGTTTTTATATTTTCTTAAATGATTTTGTTATTTTATTATATAATTGGGCTACTTTGAATACAAAAAATAAGAATTTAATATTTTTAAAGCACTTTTTACACATAAAAATAGGGGTTAAGGGTGGTTCTTTGAAAGAAAAATAGGTTTATGGGTGGTTTTCTGTAAAAATTTATTTTAAGGGTGGTTTTGTGAAAACTCACCTATTTTAAGGGTGGTTTCCTATAATTTACCATATATATATATATAGTATGTATCGAATGAGAACACCCCTTATGGTGGGAACTATGAACATATCTCAACCATTGAATAGAATGAAATTGAGGGTAGATATTGATTGAAAATTTCTGATTTTTTTTACTTTTTTCAAATGGTGGGACCCATAAAAATTTACATCCACTCTCATTTTTATTACGCGTGTGACTGTGGCATAGTATCAAAGAAATCATCTTCTACATTTGAAAATTTTGAATGACAATAAAGCTACCACGGGTCCCATTCTAAAAAAAATTCTATAGATGAGTATTGTTACAAAATGGTTTGTGCACATACCACTAATCTTTTTTATCATTCTTTTACGGAAAATCTAAATACACTGCTAATTTTTACTGGATACACCGCTCATCTTCGCATCAAGCTGCGGAACTCGCTACGCAACCCGATGTGGAACTCGCCTTGCGTCAGACCAAACACGCCCTAACACCCCCCGCCAAACATTCCGCGACGGAATGTGAAACATGATATGCGGATGAATGCGGAATATCTGGGAATGAAACCAAACGCAGCATAAGGGAATACGAATGGACTCCGCATCGAGTTGCGTAATACGGTGTATTTGAAATTCAAAACCAGTTACACATCGGGGTGTGGAGAACGGGGTGTATGAAGTACGATTCGTAACCGCAATCGATGGTACGACTTTCGAACTCCAATTCCAAGAGCGACGACGGTTTGTGATTCAGACAGGCGGAGAAGAGAATGGCGGCTGAAGGGCACGACGAAAAGAGGGGTACAGGAGGCGAGGGCGACGGTGGAGGGCCGGCCGGTACGCCTGTGGTGCTGGTAGCCGGTGACGAGACAACGGTGGAGGAAATCTTTGATTCGTTAGACTGGAGAAACGGGGAGAGGGTGGCGATGGAGGCAGAGGAGTTGGGCAGGGTGGCGGAGCAGGTGAGGACAATGTCGCCGGGGCAATTAAAGGTCGAGAGCGAGAGGCCAGCGATGTTAACGCAATTAGGTGGCGGGGATTTGGTCGATGATGGGGGTTGGGGTGGAGAGGGCGGAGAAGGGATTTGGTCGGGGGTCTGGGAGGTGTCGATTGAGACGGCATTTGCGGTGATGGGAGGAGGAGGAAGATACGGATCTGAGCAGGGCAGAGGAGGAGGAAAGGGAGGCGGAGGAAGAAAGGGCAGTGGATGAGGAAAGGGCCGCGGCGGACGCGACGGCTGTGGCGGCGGCGGAGGCGGATAGGTTTACAACGATGGCGGAGGAGGCAGCGAGGGAGGCGGCGGCGGCGGAGGCGGACAGGGTTGCGGCGGAGGAGACATCGAGGGTTGCCGCCCTGGAGGCGGCGAGGGATTCAGCGGAGGAGGCAGCGAGGACGGCAGCGGCGAGGGCGGTAGCGGTAGAAGGGAAGAGAGTGTTGCGCCCGCGACCAAGAAAAGTATTATTGGGGGAGGTAAGTATTACGTTGATTATTCTTTTTAGTTTTCATTACTCTTCAATTATGCCTAAGTTTGAGTGTTATGTAAAGCAAAATGTGAGAAAACATCTGTTAGTATGTGTGACCTTAAGGTACCAAAGAGCATAATATGAGAAATATAATGGGCGGAAAATAGAGAATTAAAATAATCGTTAGAAAATAGAGATACATACATTATAAGTATATAAAGATGAGCTGTAATTACATATGCGTAACAGAAAACAGAGAATTTGATGAAAAAATGGAGAGTACAAATACATAAAGTACAATTGTGGAAAACATTTTAGTAAACAGAGTTAAATATACATTATAAGTAGAACACTTTGAATAATAAAAAATAATTATAAACAATGAGAACGATTAAAATGACAGGAGAGGGACAAGTTCGTAGCGGAATTGCAGGAAAGCCGTAAGCGTGGGTTTAAGGGTGCCGGAGAAGGAGATTGGACTAGTGGACGGATTGTTTCAGCCTCCGCGCGTGGGAAGTTTGAGAAGAAGGTGAAGAGAGTTGTTGCAGTGAAGGAAGATGTTGCAGTGGTGGAGTCGGAGATGGTGCATGCGGAGTCGCCTGCGAATGGCGACCAACCCATCCCTGCACGAGTAGGAGAGTTGGTGGGAGAGTTATAGGCTTGTATGAGGAGTCCTGAAGCGCAGGGGCCAAACCTAGAGATGACTTGGCCGATGGAGCCTCTTCCATGGGCACCGCCGATGACGAGAGTGCGCGGAAGAGCTTGGGTCGATTATAGGGGCCTACCACGAGGTGGGGACAACCATGCGGAGAGGTCCCCTGGAGTGGGTTCTGTGTGCGGATCGGCATCAAAAGCGAGGACGTCCGCGCCTGCTGCGAGGGAGGGTACGGTCCGGGAGGAGTACCATGCTCCCCACGATCAGGGTGCTCCCCATGAGCAGGATGCTCACCAGGAGCCGGATGACTTGCAGGATCAGCATGACAGCAATGGTGGTGACCGGGGGGTGAGTAGGGTGGAGCCAGTTCATCTGAGGAGGATGACCCGGATGAGGTGTTTGGCGGGAGGCCGGAAGATAAGTCGTTGTTGTTGAGCTTTGGGGCTCATGTGGCGCGGAGGATTTGGGCGGCTCCGGACGACCCACCGGTACTGTTGGACGTGCATAGGCGGGGTAAGACGATTAGTTGGTTGCGGTAGGCCTTGGTGCGCAGAAGGGAGACATGGGTTCCCTTAGTCGCGCAGAGCGGTCTGGTGGGGTTGTTGGATCTGAGTTGGAGCCATGTCGACCATGGGCTGTGTCAGATTTTCATGGAGCGGTGGCAGCCGGAGATGAACTCATTTTACTTCGAGTGGGGTGAGATGACGATTACTCTGCATGATGTGCAGTTGTTGTTTGGGCTGGCTATAGAGGGTGCGCTGGTGATGATGGACGTAGACGTGTTGGGGGCCGCTCAGTGGGTGGCGTAGAGCTTTGGGTGTCCGCTGCATTGGGTGAACAAGTGGAGGACGACGGGTGGGATCCCACAGGCGCAACTGAAGTCGAAGATAGCAGCGTACATCAACGAAGGCCTCCCGGAGGATGGTGTTGGCCGCCAGAGGGCCGCGACGTTGTGGTTGGCGTACCTTCTTTCATCGACGTTGATGATCGACAAGTCCAAGGATAGGATACGTGTGTCATTGATCTACATGTACGTGCAGAGATCCTGCAGCGACGGGGGGATATGCATGGGGGGCTGCGGCGTTGGCGTACCAGTACAAAGCCACGGGGAAGGGAACGCAAAGGAGGGCGATGCAGTATGTACATGGAGCTCTGTGATGCAGTGATGATAGAAACAATTACCGAAAAAATTACAGAATGGACACTTCATATGTGTAGACGAGTGCTATATGTGATAATATAAACAATTAAATAAAAAATTACAGAATGGACACTTCATATGTGTACATGTGTGTTTTGCTTAGTAAAGTTAGGTCGGGGGTTCGATCATTGGGTTCGAACCTCCATTCTCATTTGGTTAGTAAGCTTAGGATGGACACTTCATATGTGTATACCATTGCTATATGTGATGATAGAAACAATTAAATAAAAAATGACAGAATGGACACTTCATATGTGTAGATGTCTGTTTTGCTTAGTAAATTTAGATCAGGGGTTCGATCATTGGGTTCGAACCGCCCTTCTAATTTTGTTAGTAAGCCTAGTTCCTCCGATGCAAGTTTGCAGTGGCCCGGTGTAGGTAGCAGGCGGTGAGCTACGCATGCAGATGCGTAGTTATGGAGATAAAGTCTGACACAAGCGGGCACTGCGTGCACTGGCCCGTCAGATTTGTGTCGGGGGTTTAGGGTGGAATGATACGGACGAAGCTGCGTATCTATTTGTATCAACTCCGACACAATACGCATGACGCTGCGTATCTATTGAGTTAAAGGCCGACGAAAGCGTGCGTATCTATTTGTACGGTCCGATGGTCGAAAAGCTACACGTATGGATGCGGAAGCTTTCCCCACGGCAGGGGAACTCCCACGCCGGTGCGAATCATTGGGGAGTTGTCTATAAAAACCAGCACGGACATACTTTCACTTCATCAACCACGACATACCATAAGCAGTTCCAATGAACAACATATGTGGTAGTGTTGGGGTGGGCAACTCACGTCGCTCTGCAACGTGGATCTATATGAAGTTGTACGAAAGTCAAATGTTTTCAAATCCACAAATCCAAAAGGGGAAAAGATCGGTGTAACACTTTGATTTGGGTGGTATTTGAGGTGGGTACTTCGTAATCCGGTAACTGATAGTTTGTAAACATTGTTTCGTTTCAGCTGATGTTGACCTATGTTATTTGATGTCCGTAGGTACGGTATGCAAAATAAAATCCATGATCTATACGGGGACCTCCTCACTACTGTCACCAACAACCAATGTCTGTGGTCTTTCGTGTGGGTACGTAGTTTTCCGATAAATAAATTTCGTTTCAAATATTGTTGAACTAAGTTATTTGGTGTTTGTAGGTACGTTATGCAGAACAAGATACAAGATTCATATAAAGACCCCAATAAATTCCCCCAACAACCAACGGTGATCCAGTTACAGTTCCGCCAACAATCTCGTCCTTGAGTAGGTTACCAACTAGACATAACATGTGTTGAAAATGTAACGTACTTAACATACATGATGTATGATGGTGTATTGTAACCTATTGACTAATGTCACAATATAACACAATCTCACTAACGAATGAAATCATTACAATATTTGCATGTACCAATAACGCTCTGTCACAATAACAATATCTGCGGTTATATACACATATCTATGCGTAGGGTTCCGCGATATATTGTGAATGCATCACCAATGGGACTACTACCCCACGGGAGGGGAACTCCCACGCAGGTGCTATACGCAATCAGGTGCGGATCCGTCCGCAAGAAGGTGCGGAGCTAATCCGCAACTAGGTGCGGAGGCATCCACAACTAGGTGCGGAGGCATCCGCAAACAGGTGCGGAAGCATCCGAACCCTGGGGCTTACCGTAGCTCGTTCGTAGGTTGGCGGCATTTCACCCTATAAATACAATTGGTCGTGCTCGGGAAGTTGCACTCATTTCTCGAAATGGTTGTTTCTTACTCGTCTGAAATGTTATTTTATATCTTTAGGTACGGTATACATAACAACATTGGGAAACGCCTTTAGAATTTCCATTAGGTTCTGTAATTTACATTCGATATGACGTGTGTACAACGACATTGTAAGAATAGACATGAAATTCACTAAATAACAAATTAGTTAGTATCGGAACTCTTTAACGTCTATCGCACGAATTGAGTGGCATTATCGAGGAGAGACGAGAAATTCGCCGTAGATACGTTCATGCGAGTGACCAAGAATTGCTACGCAGTCTTCTGACGTTAAATGCACAATCGACGAATAAGCAACGCCAATCTGATACTTGTTCACCACACTTCATTGTCGGTACATGTTGGACGGTACAATGTTGTGAGCTGAATCTGCCAGGTTTTACAGTAACTTTTATATCGTTTTCTGCATACATTTCATGCATTTGGGCTAGGATAATACAGAATCTATGTAGTTTATGTTTATTTGTCAAATTATGGAATCTACACCAGTTTCTATTTAATTTCGCAGAATTCGAGGCAAATTACAACAGTTCTGAGAAAGGTCGGAAAAGCTCGGAAATCAACTACAGAAGTCCAAGGTCAAGAAACAGCGGAACTAGTCGAATCAAGCTCGGAGCCTAGCTTTACTCGATGCAGATTACATTCTACTCGATCTCGACAAAGGTGTCCGAGCACAAGCCTTGTCGACTAAGCACTGATCGAGAAACTGAGTCAGAGACAACCCGACTCCCGGAAGCCAACTCGATCTCGAGTAAACTTTGTCGAGATCGACAACACTATGGTGCCATGTCTAGAGTCGAAGAGATGTGCCAAGTCGAGAAGCCGAGGACGGAATCGCCGAGCACCACTGTACTCGATCTCGAGTTCTTTATTCGATCTCGACAAACCAGAAGCGTCAGTCCGAGTCCGTGCCGAGGAGGAGCTACTCGACAACACCAGGCCACACAGACGTCGACATATCTACTCGATCTCGAGTTCTTTACTCGATCTCGAGGACCCAGCACCGCACCTGTCCAAGCATGTCGAGGAAGAGCAACCCGAGACATCCAGCGAAGCGAAGTCGATGACCAATTCTACTCGATCTCGAGGAAGGTTGTCGAGATCGAGGAATCGGCGTCCCGGAGCGCGTTACGCGGTTTTGCTCTCCTACTCGAATTGGGAGTCCTTGGATCCGATTCTATCCAATTTGGCCGAGATCTATCAACAACTATCAAGTTCAATCTATGGAGAAGACTTATCAACACATGGAAGATATTTTACCTATTTTAGATATACTTTCCCTTTTAGATTTAATTCCCTTATTTAATTTATTTATCTTAAAGCTTTTAGATATAGATTTAGATAAAGATAGAGATATTCTATCCTTTAATAGCAAGGAGTAGAGGCTATAAATAAAGTCCTAGGGAGCTGATTTTCATTAATTCAAGTAGAGTCGTCTTAGGGCGCAAGGAGAGAGGAGGAGGAGAGAGGAGAGAGAGGAGGACCGTTTGGAAGGTTTTGTAAGATTTAGTTTATTTTATGTTAAAGTTAATTTCTTTCATTATGTTTTGTTTCTAATTTCCTTCTTCTAGGGTTGGGGTGATCCCAACATAGATATGTGTGTTTAATTTATAAGTCCATGAATTTATATGTCTTTATTATCATCTACCTATGTGCTTAGTCCTTTGCGAGAGTTGAGCAAATTCATTATTCATGATATTGAAGCGAAAGTGATCTTATTATGAATTGGATAGTAATTAGGGTTAATTTGCGAGAGCCGACTAATCCTAATTAAGAAAAGGTAGAAACAAATTAGGTTTTTATGCGAGATCCTCTATCACCTAAATTGTTGGAATTTGCGAAAGTCGATTCTTTGATATAAAGCATGCATCTTTATGTGATTAATGATCTGCGCATATGTTTATTGTTGTGGTGATCCCTAACCTTGGAAGTTTGCATCTTTATTTTTTTTATTTTATTATTACCATTCTCCCTCCATCCCTCGACATCGACCCCTCTATTCTTTGTCGACAGCCAACCTCATCACCTCTTCCCGCTATTCCTGAACCCCAAAACACACTAAACCTAGAACCATTGACTTCTCTCATGAGGATGAACCTGACTCCCCTATACTATAGCGGGGGTCTTAACTATAATTTTATTTGGTCGAGAAATCCTCTCGTCAAATTGGCGCCGTTGCCGGGGAGATATCAATCGCGCCTAGTTTAATTGTGTTTAAAGGGCCAAGAAAAGCCCATCCCTTTTTATTACCCTATCACATACCCTACCACCACCTACCTCACCGGTACCAACTGGGTGCCAAGCTTTTTCCACTAATTTGTGTTCTTGATTGTGATTTCAAAGCTTAGGTACAAAGATGGAAGACTTTGTCGAAGGGAATCCTGCATGGGAAGAATGGTATCAAGATTTGAGACGGAGAAATAGGATGGCAGTGGAGGAGTCACGATTAAGTGAAATAGCTCGGCTGGAAGACGAAATCCGAAGGCTTGAGGCTTCCATTCAGTCTAAAGGACCATGCTCTCCTCTCGACGAGCCAATTGACCCACTCAATGTCGACAATCAGGTATGTTCTTCCTCGAATTTCATTCCTACTTTGCTACCTATTGTTGATAAATCATATGAAGGATCCCACGGCGAAATAGCACTAGAAGAGAAGAAGTTGGACATTGTTGACCAGGGCATTCCAAGATCGCTTTTACCTTACAAGGTGAAGGCTATCCCCGATGATTTTGAGCAACCGATGTTCATATTCAAGTATGAGGTCCTAGCAAAGTGGCATGAAGCTCCACAGGATGAGGAGGAAACATCTCTTCCCTCTCCACCGTTTTGCTGTGGTGGAGATACACAACCAAGTCAACCTATGAAGCGGAAGAGGTATGATGATGAGGTATGCATATTTTCTTTATATCTTCCCTTATACATGCTAGCTCGAGCCAGGAAAGATGAATGGGTGGAGCCATGGAGCGTCCACTCGGGGAGGTTTAAGCTTCTTCACACGATGCCCCCGGATGACATCCCACACTTCCCACCGCCGGAGGAACCACCAGATCCACCTATACCTCCGGACAAAGATGAGCCAGGCTAATGCTTAATGAAGAAGTCGGCCTAGCGACTATAAAATCTAGAGCTTGTAAATAGACATTTATTTTTGGGACTTTTGGACATTGTTGCTTTTGTTTTTGGTTTTGGACATTATTTCTTTTAGTTTTTCTATTGTGGGTATTCCTCCTCTACATTTTTCAGGTACATGGGGATAGAAGCAAGCTAAAAATGGACTAGGCCCAGCAGCAAAGCACTCAATTAGCACGTCTGTCTAGTGAGTTTCTTTCTTTACCCTTAGTTTTTATACAGTGAGGACACTGTAATGTTTAAGTATGGGGTGGGGGAAAGGCTTAATATGTGCATATTTGATATATTTCACATTATATGTGCATATTTTAGGATTATTTCTTGAATTGCTTATAGATGGATATTTTGGAATTCATTATTGATTTATGTGCCTATATGCTTGTTTTCCAATGTTTGAAAAATCACCCCCATTGAAAATTTTGATTAGTGTCATGGAAGCTTTATTGAACTCGACGATGCAAAATTGGATTGATTAGAGATATAACATGAAATTGCCTAGTAAAGGGAACTCACAATGAAATGCATATTTTGATGAAAACCATGAAATGAGGTAAAATTTGAAGTTGCTTTATCTATGCTTATGCATCACAAAAGCCATATTATGCCTTATTTCATATATTGCTCCACAAGATCTAAATATTGCTATTCTTTACCTTATTTCCTATCCGGGGATTATGTTGAGAATGATGTTACACTATGGAGATGTCATATGGTGTTTGTGTTGTTGTTATCATTATTGGAATTTGGCAGGGAAATAATTTTAAATATATGGAAAATTTAATGAGTGAAAGAAAATCCGATCACCTCAGGAGATAAAGGTAGATCGACCCCGCTCTCTGAGATAATAGTTTGGAGAGATGGAACACATTGTGAGGAGTCCAAAGTACTAAGTATCCGGGGCCATTCATGACACCCATGTTTGCGACTCGCGAGAAGGCAGTGCTGAGGTTAGAGAGGTAAAAGCATTATTATTGATAAAGCATTATGAAAGGTGATGATTCTTATGAAGATGGAATGTGGTAAAAAAGTTTGGAAATACTCCATTTCCCCGGATCATTAGCACCACATTCCCGAAAATTGCCCACCTTTAGCCTTTTACCAATTCTACTCCTTATTTGAGCTTAAAATTAAAGTCCTCTTGATTATTAATGCTTTGTCACTCATGAATTGTTTTTGCATAACCCTCCTTTTATGAGTAGATGTTGCTTTTGTATTGCACATGCATGAATTTGTGACACTAGTACCTTTTCAAGTATGGTAATTGATTGCAGGGTTATATGAGAATGAATCTGATATGTTGAGAGTTTTGATTTCTTCCCCTGAATGACAAATAAAAGTATTGCTTGAGGACAAGCAAGCTTAAGTATGGGGTGTTTGTTGTGAGCTGAATCTGCCATGTTTTACAGTAACTTTTATATCGTTTTCTGCATACATTTCATGCATTTGGGCTAGGATAATACAAAATCTATGTAGTTTATGTTTATTTGTCAAATTATGGAATCTACACCAGTTTCTGTTTAATTTCGCAGAATTCGAGGCAAATTACAGCAGTTTTGAGAAAGGTCGGAAAAGCTCGGAAATCAACTACAGAAGTCCAAGGTCAAGAAACAGCGGAACTAGTCGAATCAAGCTCAGAGCCTAGCTTTACTCGATCCAGATTACATTATACTCGATCTCGACAAAGGTGTCTGAGCAAAAGCCTTATCGACTAAGCACTGATCGAGAAGCTGAGTCAGAGACAACCCGACTCCCGGAAGCCAACTCCATCTCGAGTAAACTTTGTCGAGATCGACAATACTATGATGCCATGTCCGGAGTCGAAGAGATGTGCCAAGTCGAGAAGCCGAGGACGGAGACGCCGAGCACCACTGTACTCGATCTCGAGTTCTTTATTCGATCTCGACAAACCAGAAGCGTCAGTCCGAGTCCGTGCCGAGGAGGAGCTACTCGACAACACCAGGCCACACAGAAGTCGACATATCTACTCGATCTCGAGTTCTTTACTCGATCTCGAGGACCCAGCACCGCACCTGTCCGAGCATGTCGAGGAAGAGCAACCCGAGACGTCCAGCGAAGAGAAGTCGATGACCAATTCTACTCGATCTCGAGGAAGGTTGTCGAGATCGAGGAATCCGCATCCCGGAGCGCGTTACGCGGTTTTGCTCTCCTACTCGGATTGGGAGTCCTTGGATCCGATTCTATCCAATTTGGCCGAGATCTATCAACAACTATCAAGTTCTATCTATGGAGAACACCTATCAACACATGAAAGATATTTTACCTATTTTAGATATACTTTCCCTTTTAGATTTAAGTCCCTCATTTAATTTATTTATCTTAAAGCCTTTAGATATAGATTTAGATAAAGATAGAGATATGCTATCCTTGAATAGCAAGGAGTAGAGGACTATAAATAAAGCCCTCGGGGGCTGATTTTTATTAATTCAAGACAAGTCGTCTTAGGGCGCAAGGAGAGAGGAGAGAGAGGAGGACCGTTTGGAAGGTTTTGTAAGTTTTAGTTTATTTTATGTTAAAGTTAATTTCTTTCATTATGTTTTGTTTCTAATTTGCTTCTTCTAGGGTTGGGGTGATCCCAACATAGATATGTGTGTTTAATTTATAAATCCATGAATTTATGTCTTTATCATCATCTCCCTATGTGCTTAATCCTTTGCGAGAGTTGAGCAAATTCCTTATTCATGATATTGAAGCAAAAGTGATCTTATTGTGAATTGGATAGTAATTAGGGTTAATTTGCGAGAGCCGACTAATCCTAATTAAGAAAAGGTAGAAACAAATTACGTTTTTATGCGAGAGCCTTGATTCTTTGATATAAAGCATGCATCTTTATGTGATTAATGATCTGCGCATATGTTTATTGTTGTGGTGATCCCTAACCTTGGAAGTTTGCATCTTTATTTGTTTTATTTTATTATTACCATTCTCCCTCCATCCCTCGACATCGACCCCTATATTCTTTGTCGACAGCCAACCTCATCACCTCGTCCCGCTATTCCTGATCACCAAAACACACTAAACCTAGAACCGCTGACTACTCTCCTGAGGACGAACCAGACTACCCTATACTATAGCGGGGGTCTTGACTATAAATTTATTTGGTCGAGAAACCCTCTCGTCATACAACAACAGACTGGCGGTGTCTTCTCGCCCCCCTAACTCCAAAGTGCTTCCATGATCTTGGGTACTGGTGGAACGACTGTAAAAAGGAGGATGTTGAAGTGCAAGACATTCAAATGAGTTAAATATAAATTTTAACGGAAGACATGGTGATGTATATATACATGGTCGCAATGAATTAGCTGAGGTCCGCATGTCATCGCGGTTGGATCTGCATTCACATGCGGTAATATACGCAAATCTATGTGTAGATGTTCGCAATATCTGAAATGGATTTCCCAGTCCGATCACGCCGAATTGTGTCGGCTGTTTAGTTACGCATGAATATGCTTAATTTCTACGTAGGTTAAATGCACTGTCGTTAGGGCATGGAGATTTGTGCCGACAGTTTAGTTACGCATGGTGATGCGTAACTAAACGGCCGGCACAATTCTGTGAAGGGTAGGTGGGACGCTTATAACCACGCAACTAACGAGGTCTCTTGTTACGCATCTACCTGCGTAACAAGGGACCCCATTGCGCACCTAGCTGCGGAAATCTGCTGGACGCTGATGTCCATGTTTTGTGCCATGTTTTATATTGACTTTCATATGGATTTATGTATTCATTTCATGCATCTGGGTTAGAATAGTACATAATCTATGTAGTTTATGCTTATTTCGCAGAAATCTACACTAGTTTCCGTTTAATTTCGCAGAAATCGGATGCACTTTGGAGCTTAAAGAAAACTCATGGAGAAGCTAAGTATTGTGCAGCTGGATAAAAGACCATATTTCGACACCCATCATTCTGAATCAAGCTTTGATGTCTTAATGAGAGTTGTAGCCCTCGAAAAGAGCTTTTCAACGCATGCTCATATGCGTCAATCAAAACTGAGCAGAATGCTGAGAGCTGACACAGCTACTCGACGTTGACCAGGTTCTACTCGAAGTCGACTACAGCTGAAGCAGACTTGATCGAGGACAGAAGAAGAAGACAATCCGAGCACGAGCCTTACTCGACGTCGACCACACCTTACTCGAGGTCGACTAGAAATGAGCGGCTACCCGAGCTCGACAAGGAGAAGCACTCGAGAAGCTGAAGATTACTCGAAGTCTAGTACACCCTACTCGACGTCGACTAGACTTGGTCGAAGTCGACTACCACAGGTGCCCGAAATCGAGCTAGTCCGAGTCTTGTTAAGGTTCTATCCCGAATCCGATGAAGATTTAGATATTTATCTTTTTATCTTTCTTTTTATCCTAAGGGTTGAACAATTAATTACCCTAGGATTTATCTAGTTTTACTTATTTAGATATATTTATTTCCTAAGTACAATTATATCTTTGATGATAGATAGAGATATAGATAGGATTTCCTTCCATGATTGGCAAGGATTGGAAGCTTATAAATAAAGCCTAAAGGGCTGTATTTTTATTCATTCCATCATATAATTCAATTCTAGGGATGAGGTAGAGAGAGAGAGAGAGAGAGAGAGAGAGAGAGAGAGAGAGAGAGAGAGAGAGAGAGAGAGAGAGAGAGTGGAGGCCAAGAGGAGTTTGTGAAGCGAGATCGGAATTGGCTTCCTTTGGTTGTAAGCTCTATTTGGTTTAATTTAATGCAAGTGATTTCTTTACCATCAATGACGTCTGCGATTGTGATGAAGAGCGAGTAGTCCACCCACTTCTGGAGTTGGGGCGAGCCCGACGATAGCCATGCGTGTTTGAGGGAAATATCCGACCTTTATCATGTTTTGAGCATCTACTACCTTTTATGTGTTAAACAACTTGGATTAATAAACATAAAATCGGTAGATACAATTAGGGTTTCTTGAAAGAGTTTCTTAATTGTTGGAAAAGGCGAAAGCTTGATCCTTCGATGCAATTTGCATGATTATCGTTATTTATCTTGCCTTATGCATGTTTGGTTATCGTTGTTGCAAACCTCGATCTTGGAAGTTTTCTTTCACATAGTTTATTCCGAAAAGTTTTGTTCTTTAATTTTCATGTTCCTACTCGACTTCGACCACCCCTTGGTCGACGTCGACCACTGATTTCCCGATCGAGCAAGATCGCTATTGCGTCTGTCTCTGGAGGAACCCGAAGTCGACCAGACCGTACTCGACGTCGAGTAAGCCTAGTCGACGTCGACCACCATCTAGAGTCTCCTGTTGCTCGGAATCGACTGTACTGACCCCTGTCGACCACCACCTAGTCGGGGTCGAGTACCCCTGTAGTCGACGACCACTTGTGAGATTTTCCGCTGCCTAGGAACCGTTGACACGCTTCCTCGAGGATCGATCCTGACTTCCCACTGCTACATCGGGAGGAAGTCTTATAATCATTTGCGTGGGCACGAATCTAGTTTGATCTATGTTATTATATTTTAAACTCCATTTCCTCCTACAACAAATTGGCGCCGTTGCCGGGGAAGAAATCATTCGCGCCTTAGGTAGTTAGATCTCACGTTTTCTTTGAGTTTTCTTCTACATGTATATGTAGGTTACCTTCAAGTATTTCGAAAGGGAAAGAGAGAGACGATATGCAAAAGAATTGGAATATTTGAGATGGCTATACATCGTTGATGAGGAGGCATGGCTTGAGGGTGTACGCAGTTAGGAAGCTACAAGATTTGTCAAAATCACCTCCAGAAGCCCCAATCCTGCTAGAAGGAGAATCTGAACCTGAGGTCAACCTTGACCAACACCTAGTCGATGTCGACCCATCTCCAGTCGATATCAATCTATCTCTAGTCGATACCCAGGTATGTCCTTCCGCTATCTCAGTTCCAACTTTGCTATCTGTCTTTGAAAAACCATACGAAGAACCTCAAGAAGAAGAAGAGCCAGAAAACAAGAAGTTGGACGTCGTTGCCCATGTTGTTTCAAAGTCACTTTTGCCTTATAAGGTGAAGGCTATCCCCGACGATTTTGAGCAACCGATGTTCATATTCAAGTATGGGGTCATCGCAAAGTGGCATGAAACTCCACAAGATGAGGTGGAAATATCTCTTCCCACTCCACCGTTTTGCTGTGGTGGAGATGTGCAAACAAATCAACCAATAAAGCGGAAGAGGTATGATGATGAGGTTTGTATATTTTCTTTATATCTTTATTTATGCATGCCAGCTGGAGCCCAGGAAGATGAATGGGTGAAGCCATGGAGTGTTCACTCAGGGAGGTTTAAGCTTCTCCACATGATGCCCCCGGATGACATCCCACACTTCCCACCACCGGAGGAACCACCAGACCCACCTATACCTCCGGACAAAGATGAGCCAGGCTAATGCTTAATAGAGAAAGTCAGAGCAGCGACTATAAAATCTAGAGCTTGTAAATAGACATTTATTTTGGGAGTTTTGGACATTGTTGCTTTTGTTTGTTTTTTGGGTTCGAACTTTTAGTTTTTCTATTGTGGGTATTTCTCTTCTACATTTTTTTCAGGTCAATGGGGATAGAAGCAAGCTAAAATCGGACAAGGCCTAGCAGCATAGCACTCGATTTTTTTCTAACGATTAGCACACCTGACTAGTGAGTTTCTTTCTTTACCCTTGTTTTTTATAAAGTGAGGACACTGTAATGTTTAAGTATGGGGTGGGGGAAGGGCCTACTTTATGCATATTTAATTTTATTCGACATTATGTGTGCATATTTAAAGTTTATTTCATGAATTGCTTATACATGGCTATTTTGGAATTCATTATGATTTATGTGCTTACATGCATGTTTTTCAAAATTTATAAAAATGACCCCCATTGAAAATTTTGATAAATGTCATAGAAGCTTTATTGAACTCGACGATGTAAAATTGGATTCATTAGAGATATAGCATGAATTTGCCTAGTAAAGGGAAGTCACAATGAAGTGCATAATTTATTGAAAACCATGAAAGGAGCTAAAATTTGAAGTTGCATGATAAGAGGATGGAGGACTTTATATTTCCATATAATGCTCATATTGTTATATCCTAGCCATACCTATGCTTACAATATATCACAAAAGCCATAATATGCCTTATTTCATATTTGCTCCACATGATCCAAATATTTCCATTCTTTACCTTTCCTATCCGGGGATTATGTTGAGAATGAAGTCACATTATGGAGATTATTATATGGTTGTTGTGTTGTTATTGTTATTTTTGGAGTTTGGTAGGAAATTGTTTGAAATTTATGGAAAATTTAACGAGTTAAAGAAAATCCGGTCACCTCAGGAGATAAAGGTAGATCGACCCTTCTCACTGAGATAATAGTTCGGCGAGATGGGACACATAGGTGAGGAGTCCAAAGCACTAAGTATCCGGGTCCATACATGACACCCATGTTTGCGACTCGTGAGAAGGCAGTGCCAAGGTTAGAGAGGTAAAAGCATTATTATTGACAAAAGCATTATGGAAGGTGATGAATCTTATGAATAAGGAATGTGGAAATTCAGTTTGGAAAGTACTCCATTTCCCCAGATTATTATCACCACATTGCCAAAAATTGCCCACCTTTAGCCTTTTACCAATCTGCTTCTTATTGAGCTTAATTAAAGTCATCTTGATTATTAATGCTTTGTCACATGAATTGTTTTTGCATAAACCTTCTTTTGTGAGTAGATGTTGCTTTTTGTTGTTGCAGGAGTTGGTCAAGTATTGAAATAGATGTAAAATATAGTTCAGATAGACTCCCCTGTCTCAGCAAATAAATACAAGACTTCCTCCCGTTGTAGTAAGAGAAAAGTCAGGATCGAATCCACGAGGAAGCACGTCAGCAGTTCTTAGGTAGCTGTAAATTCTCACAGAAGCAGCAGAAAGGACAGAAACACAGAAAGGAAAGAAACAAATAAACCCGGCAAGGGCAAATAAAACAAAAGCAAAGAACAAAGCAAGAAATAAAACAAAGCAAAACAGAAACGAAAAGCAAGGACACAGAAGCTACTCGATCTCGAGTAGCTGTCCTCTATCTCGACAAGAACAGTAATGAAAACAGAAAACAGAAAACAAAGGCAATCAACTCGACAAACAAAGTTCTCCTCGACCTCGACAAGAGGTACTCGATCTCGACAAAGAAAAGTAAAGACAGAAACTTTAAATTGCAGAATTCGAACCAAAACTCAGATTTTGACAGAAAGTAACTCAATATATAAAAAAAGACCTCCAAGGCCGGGGTTTCAACACCACAACGATAACCATGCAAAATAACACATAAAGGCATAAAAGATCATGCTTTCCATCAAATAACTTTCGTCATTAACAAATAGGAATATAGAGGCTCTCGCATAAACCCTAATTGTTACTAACCCTTTTTCACATAATTAATCCAAGTTGCATTAAGCTCACTTTCGCTTCAATAACACAAACAAGGATCACCTTCAACTCTCGCAAAAGAATCATGCTCATAGGGAAAGAAGATGAATCACACAAAAGATCTGACCTTTATCGCATCGCCTCACATGGCCACCGTCGGGCTCACCCTAGCCCCAGAAGTGGGTGGACTACTCACGCCTCATCGCAATCGCAGACATTGATTGATGAAAAGAAATAACTTGCATTAAACTAAATTCCAAGCCTTTTACAATCTTGGCAATCAACTTTCGCTGTAAGCCAAAACCTTAAAAACCTTAGAACTCCTAACTGTATCTCTGAATGGAACTTACTTGTCTTTCTCTCTCAAATTGAATGTATTGGAATGAATAAAACCGAGCCCCCTAGGGCCTTATTTATAGCCTTCATTCCCTAGCTATTCTAGGAAAGAAGATATCTATCTATATCTAAATTGCTTGAAAGATAAATCAATGACATAATGGAATTAAATCTATAACGGAAAAGATAAAACTAAATAGGAAACATGTCTTCATGATGATAGATCTTGCTCCTTCCATGGATAGACTTGATAGATCGGATAGAATCTTCCGCCTTCGCGACCAAGGAAAGCCAAGTCTACTCGGACAGGTCATCGGCGACGCGTTTCTGGGCACTGCTCTAGTCGACCTCGACAAGACTTGGTCGACCTCGACTAGGATTCGTCGTCTGGTGCTCGATGTGGCTCGTAATGGCTTCCTGGGCTCGTCGACCTCGACAAGACTCTTGTCGACCTCGAGTAGGAATCCTGGTCGACTTGGCTTGGCTGGCTTCTCTGCTCGACAGGCTTGGACTCACGGGTCTAGTCGACCTCGACCACCCCTGGTCGACCTCGAGTAGGGTTGTGGTCTGCGTCTTCGTCCTCGGCTTCTCGGCTCGGCACTGCTCGTCGACTCCGGACATGGCTCGTCGATCTCGACCAAGTCTACTCGAGATCGAGTAGGGTTCCGGGAGTCGGGTTGTCTCTGACTCAGTGTCCTCGACCAACCCTACTCGACCAGGTGTGGTCGAACAGCCCTTGTCGAGATCGAGTAGAGGCTTGTCGATCTCGAGTAGAGTTGTCTCAGCTTTCTGTTCTGTTCTTGAAACGCACTTTCCCGAGTCCTCGTTTGTCGGATTGACGCATATGACCATGCGTTGGAAAGCTCTTTCCGAGGGCTACAACTCTCATGAAGACATCAAAGCTTGATTCAGAACGAAGAATGGTGAAAAATGGCCTTTTCTCCAGCTGCACCATTCTTGGCTTCTCCATGAGTTTCCTTTAAGCTCCAAAGTGCGTCCGATTTCTGCGAAATATAACCAAAACTTGTGTAGACCTCCATATATTGCAAATAAGTGTAAACTACACAGATTCTGTATTATTCTAACCCAAATGTATGCAATGTATGCAGAAATCGATATAAAATTAAGTGTAAAACATGGCAAATTAGGTTCACAACAAACACCCCATACTTAAGCTTTGCTTGTCCTCAAGCAATACTTTTATTTGTCATTCAGGGGAAGAATTCAAACTCTCAACTTCTTAGATTCATTCTCATATGTCCCCTGCAATCAATTACCATCCTCGAAAAGGTACTAGTGTCACAGATTCATGCATGTGCAATTATATAAGAACAACATCTACTCACAAAAGGAGGGTTATGCAAAAACATTCATAAGTGACAAAGCATTAATAATCAAGAGGACTTTAATTTAAGCTCAACAAGGAGTAGATTGGTAAAAGGCTAAAGGTGGGCAATTTTTGGCCATGTGGTGCTTTTGATCCGGGGAAATGGAGTATTTCCAAATTGAATTTCCACATTCCTTCTCCATTTGATTCATCACCTTTCATAATGCTTTTATTCATAATAATGCTTTTACCTCTCTAGCCTCAGCACTGCCTTCTCGCGAGTCGCAAACATGGGTGTCATGAATGGCCCCGGATACTTAGTGCTTTGGACTCCTCACAAAGTGTCCCATCTCTCCAAACTATTATCTCAGAGAGCAGGGTCAATCTACCTTTATCTCCTGAGGTGATTGGATTTTCTTTCACTCATTAAATTTTCCATATATTTCAAACACTTTCCTTCCAAACTCCAATAATGATTTTTAACAACACAAATACCATATAATAATCTCCATAATGTAACATCATTCTCAACATAATCCCCGGATAAGGTAAAGAATGGCAAATATTTAGTTAATGTGGAGCAATATATGAAATAAGGCATATTATGGCTTTTGTGATGCATAAGCATAGGTAAGGCTAGGAATTAACAATGAGCATTATATGGAAATATAAAGTCCTCCATCATCTTATCATGCAACATGTCAAAAGCAACTTCAAATTTTACCTCCTTTCATGGTTTTCAATAAATAATGCACTTCATTGTGACTTCCCTTTACTAGGCAATTTCATGCTATATCTCTAATGAATCTAATTTTGCATCGTCGAGTTCCATATAAGCTTCCATGACTTTATTCAAAAAATTCAATGGGGGTCATTTTTCTTTAAATTTTGGAAAACATGTATATAAGCACATAAGTCAATAATGCATTCCAAAATAGCCATGTAGCAATTTCAAAGAAATAATGCACAAATAATGTCAAATATGGCAATTATGCGTAATGTAAGCCCTTCCCCCACCCCATACTTAAACATTACAGTGTCGTCACTGTATAAAAAAAACAATGTAAAGGGTAAAGAAAGAAACTCACAAGACATGTGTGCAGAGCTGCAAAATTTCGAATGGAGCACCTCTTAGTCCGAGTAAGCTTTGGTTCTATCCATTGACCTGAAAAAGTAGAAGACATATACCCATAATAGCAAAAACAAAAACAAAGTCTCAAATGTCCTAAAAAGTTTATGTACATCCTCTAGATTTTATAGTCGCTAGGCCGACTTTCATTAATGCTCAAGGTGGCATCTGCAGGGCCCATGTAGCTTGGGCCTCAAATAAGACTCCATTCTTGTCCATCAGCTGTAATCCTCCAGAATGGATCTTGTTCACCACAAACGGTCCCATCCGCTTCTTGTTGAATTTGTTGGGAAACCAATGATCCTTTGATTTAGAGACATAGAGCTTGTCTCCAACTTCATACTCCTTAGGCTCATCATTGGAAATCCTGCACAATCGCACATACCAAGGCAGACCTCTCCCATGTATAGATAAATCTTTGATGGAAATAGGAGAAGAAAGATCCATACCTTGATTTACCTTTGCGGAAACGGAATCGGGCACCACGGTGTTTGGTCGATCTCGACTAGGGCTCCTCGAGATCGACGAGACTACAGGCTTTGGTGGTGTCCTGGTCGAAGAGGCAGAAGTCGACGAAGAAATCTGGTCGACCTCGACAAGCCTACTCGGGGTCGAGTAGGGCTCTGGCTCTGGTGGCTTGCTCCTTGAGAAAACAGGGTCTGGTGGCGCCGCTTGGTGGTCGACCTCGACAAGCCTACTCGAGGTCGAGTAGGGCTTTGGTCCTGGAGTCACCATCGTCGAGGAAGGTGCCGTCGAGGAAGATGGCTCTGGTGGTGCTGAGTGCTGGTCGACCTCGACAAGCCTTGTCGAGATCGACGAGGGTTGTCCGTCTGGTTGCTGCGGCGTCGAGGAAGCAGGATCTGGGCTCCTCGATTGGTGGTCGAGATCGACGAGGGTGTGGTCGACCTCGAGTAGACTCGGTTTGTCTGGTTCGCTCCTCGACGAAGCCGACTTCGGTGGAGTCTCCTTGGTCTGGTCGAGATCGACTAGGGTTTGGTCGATCTTGACCCCATACTTAGTCCTTGTGTTCTCTTTGAGGATTGCCATGATCTCCTCCACCTGGGCCTCCATGTCCCTCTTTTCTAGCTCCTCGGAGGTCATATTTCTGATCTTTGGTTCCCCGCAGGTGATGTAGCCAGCTGAGATAGATTTGACCTCTTCCATCGGACCCGTATGCCTTTCAGTTTTGTTGAAGGAATACTCAATTACTTCATCGCTGATGTTGAAGGTGAGCACTCCTTTCTGTACGCTTATGTTGGCATCCACAGTCGCCAAGAATGGTCTCCCTAGAATAATTGGACAAGCAGGATCTTCTTGCATATCAACAATTAAGAAATCAGCAGGAACGAAGAATTTACCTACTTGTACTGGTACATTTTCCACCATGCCTGTTGGAATGACCACTGTGTTATTGGCCATGTAAAGTCTAGCATCCACAGGCTCCAGGGCACCTATCTTAATCTTGGACCAAATTGTTAAAGGCATAATACTAACACTAGCTCCAAGATCACATAGGGCATTAATTTTGTAAGGACCAAATCCAATAGTTATAGCAAACTTACCTGGATCTGGCCTCTTCTCCAATATGTCCAGATGGCTGCACTCCTCTGTGATTTCTGCCATCGATCGCTTTTTGCTCAGAATCTCCTTCAGGAACTTGACGTAGGACGGCATTTCATTGAGAGCTTCTGTGAAGGGGATGGTGACGTTTAGCTTCTGAAGCATCTTGATGAAGCGTTGAAACTTTTTCTCTGCTGGGTCTTTTAGAGATTTTGTGGGGAAAGGCAGCTTCTTTTTCTGAGTCTGAGCCAGAACAGATGTCGGAGTTGCTGCAGATTTCTCGACCAGGGGCTCCTCGACATCGACAAGGGTCTTGTCGAGATCGACTGGATTGGGTGCAGTCGAGTTGCTGTTCGGTGCAGACGAGGATTCTGGAATTTTCTCCTCGAGGTCGACGAAGGCTTTGTCGAGATCGACCACGGCCTTGTCGAGATAGACCATGGTCTTGTCGAGATCGACTTGCTGTTCCTCGTCGTTCTGCTGCTTCCCAACCTCTCGCTCTTGCAGTTGATGGCCGCTTCTGAGTTTTACAGCGGCGATGTGTCCAGTTTTTCCCTTAGGATTTGGTTCTGAAGATCCAGGGAGTGCGCCAGACTGTCTGGGGATTCCTGCGGCTAGCTGACCAATCTGTGTATCAACTGTTTTCCGCCAGATATCAATTTCCCCAAGCCTAGAGTTGACACCTTGCATCTGAGTATAGACAGAGTTGAAGGACTGCCTAGTTTCTGTGTGGTTTCTCCGTATTTCCTCCAGGACCAGCTGTATATCATCCTTTTTCTGGTCCCTTTCAGGATGTCCTGGAGCTCTGTAGGGCAGGGGATTCCTAGGGACACCTTGGTTCCACTGTGGTTGCTAAAACCTTTGGTCCCCCATGTAGCGATTGGGTCCCTCTGCGTAAGCTGCATCCTCATGGTGCTCTGCTAATCTGACTTGCTCTGTGTGTGGGCACTCAGGAGTGGTGTGCCTTTGTGATCCACATTCTATGCAAGGCTGGTTGACAGAGAGATATTTGACTTGCTTGATGAGCTTCCTATTCTGGTCTCTGTAGTATTGTTCCCTGACATCTGGATCGATCTCCTTTGATGGCTCATAGAGGGGCATGGATGGTGCTGGCCTGGCGTATGGGTTCTCTTCATAAGTTGTAGTAGACCCATACTTGTTGTCGTAGGTAGTGAGCTTCTCCAGCACTCCCCATGCGTCACTGGGCGGCATTGTCAGATACTCATAGCGAGTATAATTGTTGATTCTGTCCTTAGTGACTTGAGCAAGAGAGTTGAAGAAGATCTCCTGAATGATGTAGGGTGGCTGTCCATGAGTAGGGCAAGATCGTAACAGTTCCTTGTAGCGCTCCCATGCCCTTGCCAGCGGTTCCCCTTTCTGCTGTTTAAAGGCGGAGATGTGCTGTTTTGGCAGGTGGGAAGAATTTGTTCAGAAACTCTTGCTCTACTTGGGCCCAGGTTGTGAGTGATCTTGCCTTCAGCCCTTCCAGCCATTTCAGTGCAGGTCCAGCGAGCGACCAGCGAAAAGATTTCATCTTGACATATTCCAGAGTTGTACCTTCTGCAAGAGTACGTCACATATCATGAAAGTTAGTAATATGTTCAAGAGGACACTCATTAAATCTGCTGTAAAAGGCATTGTTTTTAAGCTCTATAAGAAATTGAGTGCGAATTTCAAAAGAGTTTTCAGGGATTAGAATCGCCGATTCAGGCACGACGAGAGTTGGGTGCATGTAGTCCTCTGCCGTGGTTGGATATTGGGCAAGCTCAGCTTGTGCTTGTTCCCTTGCTGCTCTCTCAGCGGCGATAGCAGCATCTTTAGCGTTGATAGCGGCATCCCTTGCGGCTAGTTCCCTGGTAAGCCTAGCGATTAGCTGTTCCTGTGTTTCAGCGGCCGACATGATCCTTTTGAGTTTGGGGTGGATGTGTAGGTAGCGCTCCGGTTCGTCTAAGCTGTCAAACTCAGGTGTTTGACCAGAACGACGCATACACCCTACAAACTAACTCAAAGAGACAATGAGAACTGACTACCTAAGGCGCGATTGATTGCTTCCTCGGCAACGGCGCCAATTTGTTGTTGCAGGAGTTGGTCAAGTATTGAAATAGATGTAAAATATAGTTCAGATAGACTCCCCTGTCTCAGCAAATAAATACAAGACTTCCTCCCGTTGTAGTAAGAGAAAAGTCAGGATCGAATCCACGAGGAAGCACGTCAGCAGTTCTTAGGTAGCTGTAAATTCTCACAGAAGCAGCAGAAAGGACAGAAACACAGAAAGGAAAGAAACAAATAAACCCGTCAAGGGCAAATAAAACAAAAGCAAAGAACAAAGCAAAACAGAAACGAAAAGCAAGGACACAGAAGCTACTCGATCTCGAGTAGCTGTCCTCTATCTCGACAAGAACAGTAATGAAAACAGAAAACAGAAAACAAAGGCAATCAACTCGACAAACAAAGTTCTCCTCGACCTCGACAAGAGGTACTCGATCTCGACAAAGAAAAGTAAAGACAGAAACTTTAAATTGCAGAATTCGAACCAAAACTCAGATTTTGACAGAAATTAACTCAATATATAAAAAAAGACCTTCAAGGCCGGGGTTTCAACACCACAACGATAACCATGCAAAATAACACATAAAGGCATAAAAGATCATGCTTTCCATCAAATAACTTTCGTCATTAACAAATAGGAATATAGAGGCTCTCGCATAAACCCTAATTGTTACTAACCCTTTTTCACATAATTAATCCAAGTTGCATTAAGCTCACTTTCGCTTCAATAACACAAACAAGGATCACCTTCAACTCTCGCAAAAGAATCATGCTCATAGGGAAAGAAGATGAATCACACAAAAGATCTGACCTTTATCGCATCGCCTCACATGGCCACCGTCGGGCTCACCCTAGCCCGAGAAGTGGGTGGACTACTCACGCCTCATCGCAATCGCAGACATTGATTGATGAAAAGAAATAACTTGCATTAAACTAAATTCCAAGCCTTTTACAATCTTGGCAATCAACTTTCGCTGTAAGCCAAAACCTTAAAAACCTTAGAACTCCTAACTGTATCTCTGAATGGAACTTACTTGTCTTTCTCTCTCAAATTGAATGTATTGGAATGAATAAAACTGAGCCCCCTAGGGCCTTATTTATAGCCTTCATTCCCTAGCTATTCTAGGAAAGAAGATATCTATCTATATCTAAATTGCTTGAAAGATAAATAAATGACATAATGGAATTAAATCTATAACGGAAAAGATAAAACTAAATAGGAAACATGTCTTCATGATGATAGATCTTGCTCCTTCCATGGATAGACTTGATAGATCGGATAGAATCTTCCGCCTTCGCGACCAAGGAAAGCCAAGTCTACTCGGACAGGTCATCGGCGACGCGTTTCTGGGCACTGCTCTAGTCGACCTCGACAAGACTTGGTCGACCTCGACTAGGATTCGTCGTCTGGTGCTCGATGTGGCTCGTAATGGCTTCCTGGGCTCGTCGACCTCGACAAGACTCTTGTCGACCTCGAGTAGGAATCCTGGTCGACTTGGCTTGGCTGGCTTCTCTGCTCGACAGGCTTGGACTCACGGGTCTAGTCGACCTCGACCACCCCTGGTCGACCTCGAGTAGGGTTGTGGTCTGCGTCTTCGTCCTCGGCTTCTCGGCTCGGCACTGCTCGTCGACTCCGGACATGGCTCGTCGATCTCGACCAAGTCTACTCGAGATCGAGTAGGGTTCCGGGAGTCGGGTTGTCTCTGACTCAGTGTCCTCGACCAACCCTACTCGACCAGGTGTGGTCGAACAGCCCTTGTCGAGATCGAGTAGAGGCTTGTCGATCTCGAGTAGAGTTGTCTCAGCTTTCTGTTCTGTTCTTGAAACGCACTTTCCCGAGTCCTCGTTTGTCGGATTGACGCATATGACCATGCGTTGGAAAGCTCTTTCCGAGGGCTACAACTCTCATGAAGACATCAAAGCTTGATTCAGAACGAAGAATGGTGAAAAATGGCCTTTTCTCCAGCTGCACCATTCTTGGCTTCTCCATGAGTTTCCTTTAAGCTCCAAAGTGCGTCCGATTTCTGCGAAATATAACTAAAACTTGTGTAGACCTCCATATATTGCAAATAAGTGTAAACTACACAGATTCTGTATTATTCTAACCCAAATGTATGCAATGTATGCAGAAATCGATATAAAATTAAGTGTAAAACATGGCAAATTAGGTTCACAACACTTTTGATTGCACATGCATGGATTTGCGGGACAAGTACCTTTTCGATGATGGTAATTGAATGCAGGGATATATGAGAATGAATCTATGATGTTGAGATTTTTAAATTCTTCCCCTGAATGACCATCCAGGTTATTGCTTGGGGACAAGCAAGCTTAAGTATGTGGTGATTTGATATCCATGTTTTGTGCCATGTTTTATGTTGACTTTTATATCGATTTCTGTATGCATTTCATGCATCTGGGTTAGAATAGTACATAATCTATGTAGTTTATGCTTATTTGCCAAATTATGGAGTCTACACTAGTTTCTGTTTAATTTCGCAGAAATCGGATGCACTTTGGAGCTTAAAGAAAACTCATGGAGAAGCTAAGTATTGTGCAGCTGGAGAAAATACCATATTTCGACATCCATCATTCTGAATAAAGCTTTGATGTCTTCATGAGAGTTGTAGCCTTCGAAAAGAGCTTTTCAACGCATGCTCATATGCGTCAATCCGACGAACGAGGACTCAAGAAAGTGCGTTTCAAGAACTGAGCAGAATGCTAAGAGCTGACACGGTTACTCGACGTCGACCAGGTTCTACTCGAAGTCGACTACAGCTGAAGAAGACTTGATCGAGGAGAGAAGAAGAAGACAATCCGAGCACGAGCCGTAGTCGACGTCGACCACACCGTACTCGACGTCAACCACACCTTACTCGAGGTCGACTAGAAATGGGCGGCTACCCGAGCTCGATGAGGAGAAGCACTAAAGAAGCTGAAGATTACTCGAAGTCGAGTACACCCTACTCGACGCCGACCAGACTTGGTCGAAGTCGACTACCACCAGTGCCCGAAATCGAGCTAGTCCGAGTCTTGTTAAGGTTCTATCTCGAATCCGATGGAGATATTTTCGAGATGAGATTTCCAACACATGAAGATTTAGATATTTATCTTTTTATGTTTCTTTTTATCCTAAGGGTTGAACAATTAATTACCCTAGGATTTATCTAGTTTTACTTATTTAGATATATTTATTTCTTAAGTAGAATTATATATTCTATGATAGATAGAGATATAGATAGAATTTCATTCCTTGATTGGCAAGGATTGGAAGCCTGTAAATAAAGCCTATAGGGCTGGATTTTTATTCATTTCATCATACAATTCAATTCTAGGGAAGAGGTAGAGAGAGAGAGAGAGAGAGAGAGAGAGAGAGAGAGAGAGAGAGAGAGGCCAAGAGGAGTTTTTGAAGCGAGATCGAAATTGGCTTCCTTTGGTTGTAAGCTCTATTTGGTTTAATTTAATGCAAGTGATTTCTTTACCATCAATGATGTCTGCGATTGTGATGAAGAGCGAGTAGTTCACCCACTTCTGGGGTTGGGGCGAGCCTGACGATAGCCATGCGTGTTTGAGGTAAAGATCCGACCTTTATCATGTTTTGAGCATCTACTACCTTTTATGTGTTTATTCTCTATTTAATAGAAATCCATGTTAAACAACTTGGATTAATAAACATAAAATCGGTAGATACAATTAGGGTTTCTTGAAAGAGTTTCTTAATTGTTGGAAAAGGCGAAAGCTTGATCCTTCGATGCGATTTGCATGATTATCGTTATTTATCTTGCCTTATGCATGTTTGGTTATCGTTGTTGCAAACCTAGATCTTGGAAGTTTTCTTTCACATAGTTTATTCCGAATTCCGCAGAGTTTTGTTCTTTAATTTTCATGTTCCATTCGACTTCGACCACCCCTTGGTCGACGTCGACCACTGATTTCTCGATCGAGCAAGATCGCTGTTGCGTCTGTCTCTGGAGGAACCCGAAGTCGACCAGACCGTACTCGACGTCGAGTAAGCCTAGTCGACGTCGACCACCATCCAGAGTCTTCTGTTTCTCGGAATCGACTGTATTGACCCCTGTCGACTACCACCTAGTCGAGGTCGAGTACCCCTGTAGTCGACGACCACTTGTATCCATATATTAAATATCAAAAGATCACGGAATCACTTTGATTTTGATGGATATGAAGCTGGTGGTGATGGAAATGAATAAACTGGTCAGGGAGCTGCTGACGAAGGGAAAACCTGTCGTTGTTCCGTCAAAGAAACTCAAACCTATAACTAGTATAGCAATAAGCAAGAGGTCGATCCTACAGGGAAATTTGTAATTCACGTATGATTTAAGTGCCAATTAAGTAACCAAAGAAGGGGGTTTTGAGTGTGAAAGGTCCGCCTTTTATCAAAGCGGATTGGTGAAAGCAAAGTAAATGAATTTGGTTTAGACAATTATGAGAAGCAATTCTACCTACAATTTTCCACTTTATTTGGTTTGAAGCGATCCTTGTAACTTCTTCTCGTCCTATTAAGTATCCTATGAATGCCCTTGTCCCGACCTAATATAGTTACTAGTCCAACTAGTCCTAGCAACCCTTATCAATCGAACAGTCCCTAAAGAAGGATTTAACCCAATTGATAGCTTTAAGTTCAGAGATTAGCCAATGTATTTGCAGTCCCTAAAAAAGGATTTAACAACACATTCAACTTCCTACTCATTCAATTAGTTCAACCAGCCCTAAAGGGTCAAGTTTGCCACTCAGGTTAAGGTTCACAACTAGGAATCTACAAAACCTTAGCGATTGAATTGATCTAACAAGTTGGCCAGACAAGATAGAACAAAACAATAAACAATCAAGAACAAAGAAGTTGAAATATTCAAATATAGGAAACAAGGAATGAGAATTAGAAACTCACAATCAATCCGAATAAAGCTTCAAATTGCAGGCAGAATAGATGAGTTTACTTCCTCATGGAAGACATCGCTCAAAATCTCTAAAGCGTCTAATGAATAGAATAGAATAGAAATTCTCAAAATAACATAAAACTTGGCCTTTTAAAACATCCAAAGTCGACCACCAAACAAAGCAATAGGTTCTAGGTTTTTTTATAATCAAAACGACGTGTAAATACGCTGACAACCAATGCTGCGGGCGCATCATAGGTGTTGCGCCCGCCGCACACTGTTTCCTCCAACCCTTTGCAAATTGATTGGCCGCGGGCGCCGCAAGGTTGTTGCGGCCGCAGCCAGGGGCTTTTCACGGAAAATCTATCATGAATTCGCTCTTTTTATCAACAGGAAATCCCTTCAAGTTTCAACCTCATCAAAAAAGCAACATCATAGCAAGTGCAAACATAAACCAACCAAACATACGTCATAGCATGTATTCCAGTATCAACGCTTAGAAGTAGACATCATCCAACCTTACCAGAAATATGTGTTTCACTCATGTGTTTAGGCTTTAAGGTACAACTCTCAACTCAATCCAAAATGCACTAAACTCATAGACATTGACCAAAATATCACCAAATCTCCACCGAAATGCCATTACTTGCGGGACACAATAAAGAAAATATACAAAACGTGACACTTTTTTTTCTTTTTCTTTTGTTTTCTTTCTTCTTCTTTTTTTCTTCTTTTTTTCTTTGTCTTGGTGCTTTCCTTACGCGAAGCACAAACATGGGTGTCATGAATGGCCCCGGTCTATCAACACCTCAACCTATTAATATGAAGTTCAGTTGAACATCTTTTGACGCAAGTTGCAAACATGGGTGTCATGAATGAACCTGATTACTCAATGATCAAGCTTTCTTTCCTAGTGGATAGTTTTCAACACCTTTTTGCGCGAATCATACCCATGGGTGTCATGCATAGATCCGGTTACTAAGTGCATCAATCATTGCCACCTTATTCACTAAATATGCAAAAATTCAAATAATATGCTCAAAATATAAACATAAACTCCGCAAGCAACAAACATGTGAGTCGATCTTGAAACAGATACTGCAGTCAATGCCAAAAGGTAGCAACACAAGGAGAATAATTCACACAATTGAGCAAAAGAATTCAAATAAGGCCAAACATTCTCACATTGTCATGTTTTGAGGACTTCAATCATACTTTAGCTCAATTATACATGCTCAATTATATTTGTTAGCTCATGTTCCACAAAAATCATATCTAGATAAGGCCAAAACATCCAAAACTCCATGGGATTTATATGATCATGCTTGAAATTTAAATAAGAGGACAAACTAAAAATTAAACATGATGATTTATATGATAGGTGTTTGAATAACACATATGTATGCAATGCATGCTTCTTTTTGGATTTTTTGAATTTTTTTTAATACAAAAATAAACAAAAATTAATAAAAATGATTACAAAAAGTAAACATGATGCAGAAAATTAAATATGATCTCCTATATGCATCTATATATACAGAATTCCTCTCCCCCACACGTAAAGTTTTCATTGTCCTCGATGAAACAATAAAGACAACAAAAGTAAATCAAATATAATCAGGGTGAAGGAAAAGAAAAAGGAAAAAAAAAAAAAAACTTACCTCGGGTTGCCTCCCGAGAAGCGCCTTTGTTTCAAGTCGTTGGCTCGACGTAATAGCCCTTGATTGGACTAGGTTCCTCCACCAAGATCACCTACACCTGTCATTTCATTGACAAATGCGGGCACCCTTGGATTGGAAGGTGTAGCTCTCTGTCCAAACATTCATCCATTACCCTTAGCTTCTCTCCTTGAGCTATGCCTAGGGGTTGTCCTGGAATCACAAAAGGTTTCAATTTGTTAGGATGTTCAAATTTCCATAAACTATGTTCATTTGGTGTCTCTAACAAATCACGAAAATTATTGTTGCGATCAATATTGTCAGCAACAGGCATATCTAAAGAATTTTCAGGAGTAAGCTTAGCATGATTAAAGAGAGAGAATTCTATCTTTCTTCCATCAAACTCCATAGTCAATAAACCCTCACAACAATCAATTTTCGTTTTCGCAGTTTTCAGGAATGGTCTTCCTAGTATAATGGGTGTTTCTGGGACTCCCTGCTCCATATCTAAAACAAAGAAATCAACAGGGAAAAACAAATCATCTACCATAACCAAAACATCTTCAATAACGCCTATTGGCCTGATTTGTGATCGATCAGCAAATTGCACTGTAACCCCAGTCTCAGTCAAAGCACCCAAACCCAAAGACATGTACATGTTATAGGAAATAACATTAATTGAGGCTCCTAGATCTAACATGGCTTCTTTGAATCTAGTATTCCCAATTGCACATGGAATTGTAAACATACCTGGGTCTCCACATTTTTCGGGCAATTTCCTTTGCAACATAGCAGAGACATTTTCATTCAAACTTACCTTTTCCTTGTTTTTTAATCGTTGCTTCTTCTTGATGGTGCACAATTCCTTCAAAAATTTAGCATATCTAGGAATCCTCTTAATCAATTTGAGTAAAGGAATATTTACCTCGCACTTGTTGAACGTCTCAAAAATCTCCTTATTGGTCTCATACCTTCTTGTATCTTTCACAGCTTCCGGAAATGGTGGAACCGGCATTGGAGTTTCCATAGGTAAGGAAGAAGAAGAAGGAGAAGAAGAAGGAGGAGGAAGAGGGGAAGAAGAGGAAAGAGAGGAGACAGGTGAGATATGCGTACCTGAAGCTGAAGGCTCGGCGGGACCACTTGCGGTGGACACCGCATTATGCTGTGGGCGCAGCACGTTTGATTGGCCGCGGGCGCCGCAAGGGTGATGCGGGCGCCGCACGCTGTGAGTTCCGTGTTATTCTTCTAGAACTTCTATCTCCTCGTCCATTATTTCTTCATCATCCTTTTGAGGTGTGACAACCAGTTCCTTGTCACTCATAAGCGTTATTGCACTGACATTCTCCTTAGGATTCTCAACCGTTTGCGATGGAAGCTTCCCTGAATCGTTTGCCTCCTTCGCACTTAAGACCTGAATGAGCTGACTCAGTTGATTCTCTAAATTTGTGATCCGGTCTGATTGTTGTTTCTCAACCTTCAAGACCAACCGTGACAATTTCTGTATTGGATCCTCAATAGCCTCATTGGAGTGTGGTTGGCCTCCCTGTCGAGGTTCAAATTGTTGGTGGGGCCTTGCCAGTTGCCCCCCTTGCTGATTGAAAGGTTCTTGGTAGTTGCCATAACCATTACCCTGCTGATAGCCTCCATTGTAATTATTACCAAAGTTGCCTTGCCTAGGCCTTTGTGGAGCAAAATTCCCAATTGTATTCAACTCAACACTAGGATCTTGCAAAGTTGAGTACATATCCATAGGGTGGGATGTATCGTTGTAGGATTCACATGCTTTCAACTGCTGAGATGCTCTGTCAACTACCAGCTTTTTGAGCATCTCTTTCATCTCTGCCATATCAGTCTGTAATGCAGCCACTGGGGCATCAATAGCAAGTACACCTCTAGCACGAGTGCTCTTGTTGAACTGCCTAGAGCCCTCAGAGAGCTCCTTCAAAACTTCCCAAGCTACAGCATGCGTCTTATTCAGCATGTTTCCCCCACAACAGGAATTCACCGTTTTGCGCTCTCCGTCAGTAAGCCCATTGAACAAGAAGAGAACCAGATCCTTCTGAGAGTACCCATGGCATGGGCAGCTAGCGCGGAGTTTGTTGAAACGCTCAAAGTACTTATGAATAGACTCCGTCGCGTACTGCTCAATGCTGCTGATTGACCTTTTTAAGGCATTTAGCTTTGTTGCAGGGAAATACATCTCTAGGAAGACTCTCTTCATCTCAGCCCAGGTAGTAATAGATCCAGGTGGTAGATAGAAGAACCACTCATTCGCATCATCCTTCAAAGAGAAGGGAAAAGCTCTCAGTTTGATTTGCTCTGCAGTGACGTTCTCAGGTTTCATCCCAACTACCACAGTATGGAACTCAGACAGATGCTTGTGGGGGTCCTCCCCACTCAACCCATGGAACTTGGGTAGAAGATGAATTACCCCAGACTTAAGCTCAAAGTTGACTCCTTCCCCCAGCGCTGGGAATTGGAATATTGCTAAGGGTTGTTGTGCCAGATCAGGAGCAGTAAGCTCCTTTAAAGTACGATTTGCGTCGTTCGCCATCTCTGCAATGCTATCTACAGATAAGAATTAGTAGCACAGGTATGGACCCTATAAGACGGTCCACACCAAAATCAACACCAAAAACACACAAGAATTAATAAAAATTCCCTGGCAACGGCGCCAAATTTGACGGAGGGAAAACCTGTCGTTGTTCCGTAAAAGAAACTCAAACCTATAACTAGTATAGCAATAAGCAAGAGGTCGATCCCACAGGGAAATTTGTAATTCACGTATGATTTAAGTGCCAATTAAGTAAACAAAGAAGGGGGTTTTGAGTGTGAAAGGTCCGCCTTTTATCAAAGCGGATTGGTGAAAGCAAAGTAAATAAATTTTGGTTTAGACAATTATGAGAAGCAATTCTACCTACAATTTTCCACTTTATTTGGTTTGAAGCGATCCTTGTAACTTCTTCTCGTACTATTAAGTATCCTATGAATGCCCTTGTCCCGACCTAATATAGTTACTAGTCCAACCAGTCCTAGCAACCCTTTTCAATCGAACAGTCCCTAAAGAAGGATTTAACCCAATTGATAGCTTTAAGTTCAGAGATTAGCCAATGTATTTGCAGTCCCTAAAAAAGGATTTAACAACACATTCAACTTCCTACTCATTCAATTAGTTCAACCAGCCCTAAAGGGTCAAGTTTGCCACTCGGGTTAAGGTTCACAACCAGGAATCTACAAAACCTTAGCGATTGAATTGATCTAACAAGTTGGCCAGACAAGATAGAACAAAACAATAAACAATCAAGAACAAAGAAGTTGAAATATTCAAATATAGGAAACAAGGAATGAGAATTAGAAACTCACAATCAATCCGAATAAAGCTTCAAATTGCAGGCAGAATAGATGAGTTTACTTCCTCATGGAAGACATCGCTCAAAATCTCTAAAGCGTCTAATGAATAGAATAGAATAGAAGTTCTCAAAATAACATAAAACTTGGCCTTTTAAAACATCCAAAGTCGACCACCAAACAAAGCAATAGGTTCTAGGTTTTTTTATAATCAAAACGACGTGTAAATACGCTGACAACCAATGCTGCGGGCGCAGCATAGGTGTTGCGCCCGTCGCACACTGTTTCCTCCAACCCTTTGCAAATTGATTGGCCGCGGGCGCCGCAAGGTTGCTGCGGCCGCAGCCAGGGGCTTTTCACGGAAAATCTGTCATGAATTCGCTCTTCTTGTCAACAGGAAATCCCTTCAAGTTTCAACCTCATCAAAAAAGCAACATCTTAGCAAGTGCAAACATAAACCAACCAAACTACGTCATAGCATGTATTCCAGTATCAACGCTTAGAAGTAGACATCATCCAACCTTACCAGAAATATGTGTTTCACTCATGTGTTTAGGCTTTAAGGTACAACTTTCAACTCAATCCAAAATGCACTAAACTCATAGACATTGACCAAAATATCATCAAATCTCCACCGAAATGCCATTACTTGCGGGACACAATAAAGAAAATATACAAAACGTGACACTTTTTTTTTCTTTTTCTTTTGTTTTCTTTCTTCTTTTTTTTTCTTCTTTTTTTCTTTGTCTTGGTGCTTTCCTTACGCGAAGCGCAAACATGGGTGTCATGAATGGCCCCGGTCTATCAACACCTCAACCTATTAATATGAAGTTCAGTTGAACATCTTTTGACGCAAGTTGCAAACATGGGTGTCATGAATGAACCTGATTACTCAATGATCAAGCTTTCTTTCCTAGTGGATAGTTTTCAACACCTTTTTGCGCGAATCATACCCATGGGTGTCATGCATAGATCCGGTTACTAAGTGCATCAATCATTGCCACCTTATTCACTAAATATGCAAAAATTCAAATAATAGGCTCAAAATATAAACATAAACTCCGCAAGCAACAAACATGTGAGTCGATCTTGAAACAGATACTGCAGTCAATGCCAAAAGGTAGCAACACAAGGAGAATAATTCACACAATTGAGCAAAAGAATTCAAATAAAGCCAAACATTCTCACATGGTCATGTTTTGAGGACTTCAATCATACTTTAGCTCAATTATACATGCTCAATTATATTTGTTAGCTCATGTTCCACAAAAATCATATCTAGATAAGGCCAAAACATCCAAAACTCCATGGGATTTATATGATCATGCTTGAAATTTAAAAAAGAGGACAAACTAAAAATTAAACATGATGATTTATATGATAGGTGTTTGAATAACACATATGCATGCAATGCATGCTTCTTTTTGTAATCGAGCGATAGGATTCTGACAAATATATTTTAATTTACACAGTCCACGTTATCGAGAAATTTAGGAGAGAGGGTGGTTTTGCAATCTGCTAGAAGAGATGCCATTAGGGAGAGACAGACATTGGAGGATGTACCAGTCCATATGGAGACGGATAGTGACGCGGTAGATGATGATATTGAGGCTGCCGTCAGGGAGAACCAGACGGTGGAGGATGTAGTGGATCCTCCGGAGAGGGATACTGAGACGGTAGTAGCTGATACAGGGCCATCTTCTCAGTCACGTGTTGACCAGAGTGACGGTTTGGGGCACACGTCACAGTCGTCTATGGAGACATATCAGAGTCTGATGCAGATTGAGCTGGAGTTGATGTCTGACCACACGGATGACCCAGTGGTGCAGTCGACCGACGAGTCTAGACAAGACAAGCAGGGTATTGAGATGATGGAGGAGTACCTACGAGGGGACGAGCACCACAGACGGATGAGCAGTTGCAGACTGCAGTTGAGAGAGTGGATGAGTAGTTGCAGACTCAGCATGACGATTATCGGGTGTACTTTGGGACTGCGTTTGCGAGCGAACAATTGAACTCGTATGACGACACGGCACCTCTGCTCGGAGATGTGGGTGTTGGGACGACAAATGCTCGAGCGGGCGACCAGGAGCCATGGGCCGTTGGGCAGATAGATTTTGCTTCGTTCACCCCGGCCAGATCCATGATCCGATGCCGAGGCGCGCCGAGCCTGAGCCGATCACCGGGAGTCGGCAGGCGGCCCCATCAGCGACACCTAGGAACTTGGAGGGTGTACGTGGACAGATAAGTTCTTCGGCCCCACCTACTGAGTCGGCTGCACTTTCGAGGCATGTGTCGCTGGCCCCCCTCGGCCAGATCCATGATCCGATGTATGGGGCATCTGACGATGTTCGTCAGGACAGGGGAGGAGACCAGGCGGCACAGCCCCCTATCCTTGTAGTGCAGAGGAGGCGGAGACAGCGTGACGAGAGCAGTAGGGCAGGTGGTGCTGGGCAGCATGCCGAGGGGGGTAGTGCAGGAGGTGATGGGAAGCAAGGCGAGCCTATCAGGACATGGGTCATTCGGGCAGTTCTGCCCGAATGGCCAGGGGGGGTGTTGAACAAAAATGCGCGATATAATTGTACAACACATTTTATTTGATTTATAATATTTGAGTTCGACCCCTTTTGGTTATCCTCTTGATTCGAAGTCATATCGATACCAAGATTTTGGTGTTTTTGGTGATTTGGGTTGCACCCGAAATTTAACGGGTTGCCTACGTATCTCTTGGAAGAGAATCAAGCCTCACGTAGTTCATAGTGTTTTGGATTTTGTGTTTGGTTTGGTTTGGATTTTGTTTTCTTGTATGCATCAGAGGATGAAGTTCAAGCCCACCTTCTACGAAGGGTAGCTCGAACAACACTCCACCCAAGTAACCTGAGCCCACCTTCTCGGAAGGGTAACTCAAGCAACCCGCCTATCATTTGCATAGAAAACGATTTTAGATGGAGTTTGATTTGATTTGACTTGTTTTGACTTAAAGGTCAATTTGGGGATCGTGATTGAACTCGTTTTTGAGTTTCCTACGTACCATTTTGGAAGGGATCAAATCGCACGTAGTTCTTGAAAATGACAAATTGGAATTTGGTGGAATTTGGGTTTTTGATGTTTTGGTCGTGACCGAACTCGACGAGCGGAAGCTTTGTATCAAGTCGGAGGAGACACTTTAGATTTGATGGAAATTTGATATTTGGGGCGACTTAGAGTCGGGAAATAAATTTGAGGAGATTTGTTTGGAAGTTTGGGTGTGACTGGACTCGATGAGAATTTTATTTACACCGAGTTTCCTACGTATCCACTTGTTTGATAGAATCAAGTCATCGTAGTTCGGGAAAAATGATGAATTTGAATTTGGGTCTGATCACGAGATCATTTGAGAGGGTTGATTGAACTCGACTGACAGAAGCTTTATATCGAGTCGGCCTGGACAATTTGAATTTGTTTTTGGCGATTGATCTCAACGAGCCTTGACTTTGTATCGAGTGTCCTACGTATCTCTTAGAAGAGAATCAAATCACCCGTAGTTCTTTAACGAACCAATTTAATTTGTTTGGTTTTGACCTCATATTCATTTAAGGGGAATTTTTGAGTTGGACGACTGTACCCGATATATTTTTAGAAATTAATATCGGGTTACCTACGTAGCCGTTTTTACGGCGTCAAGCCTTTACGTAGTTCTACCAAAGGCAAATTTGATTTGATTTGAAACGGGTGACTGAATTTGATATATATTAAATTTTAATATCGAATTTCCTACGTAACTCGTAAACGAGTATCAAGTCTTACGTAGTTCTTAACGAACTGATTTAATATTTTTGGATTGACGATTGTACTCGACGAGCATAAGCTTTATGTCGAGCTACCTACGTACCCGTTAGGACGGGATCAAATCATCCGTAGTTATTTCTTAGAACAAATTTAATTTAATTTGAGTCGGTCGACTGAATCCGATATATATTGAATTTTAATATCGAATTTCCTACGTAACTCATAAAAGAGTATCAAGTCTTTACGTAGTTCTTTTCCGAACCGATTTTAAACTGGGAAAATTCGGTTTAAGATTTTGACTTCGTTTTTGTTGAAGCCGATTTGAGATTGACCCACTTAATTAAACTGGCAACAGGATTTTTACGAGTTTAATTTTATGATTTTATTAAACTCAATTTCCAATTTATGCCAATTATAATTCTTATATTTTAATGGGTTAATTTTGCAATTAAGCATATATCTTGACAAAAAACTCAAGCCGAAAACTGTATGTTGCCAGCTTGATTGATTCTTTTTTTACTTTGGCCCAGTTGATGGTTTTGTTAAAGCATGTCCAATTCATTCAAATTAGAGCCCAATTGCTCTCAATTTTTTTAATTCACCGAGCCTGAATTGTGGCAATCAATTACTACCCGACATTTCTTTAGCAGCCTCTCAACTCGAGAGCCGGCAGTAAGCGAACACCACACAAACGCCTGAAAATCGTCGGCGGCTTTGTGCTGTCCTGCCTGAGCGATTGACAGAGGGGGAGGCTAGACCAGCAACGCCTTTAGGAGCAGGGCAGCTAGGACTCGTTTGCCCTCAGGAGCGTCTTTGCGACATCGGGCAACAGATCCAACCTCGACTGTTTCAATGAGGTATCTGTTTTGGGTCTTGTTAAATTTATGCCTCAAGTCTCGGATTTCTTCCTCCACTCATCATCAATTGGGTGGTTCAATTCTCAATTTGACTGATTTCTCCCTTACAATCGCCAATTTCGGAGCTGTCAATTTGGGTAGTTGGACTTCCGGGCTTGAGAAATCCGAGAAGGAACAAAAGGCTTCAGTCTCTGAGCATCTCGGGGGGAAGTCAGGACGACAAGGTCTCGTTTGTGGCTTCGGAAACATCGTTGCAACTCCCGAACAACCACACCCGACGCCGCCTCAACTAGGTATGTTAATTTCCCCCCTTTTTTTTATGCCCAATTTAAAGTAGTTGCAATTTGGTAGCAACCGGAGACACAGTTTAGGGGTTGGCCTGCTGATTGCAATTTGGTAGCAATTAGCTAGGGTTTGGGATTTGTTTGATTTGGACTGTGCTATTTAGGGTAATCAATTTGCCTCTTTTGGATCTCAGTTTGTGGTAGACTGGTAGACATAGGCTGATTTTGGTTTGCTATTCGCGTTTTTAGGTTTGCGATTTGAGCAATTTGGGGGATTTTGATTTGAGACAGTCAGAATTCCGGCATGGGGAAGTCTGTCGTCCGAACTTGAGCATCTGGGAGGAGGAGCAGTGCAGCAAAGACACACCTGAGCTACAACACTGCGGTGCCGTAGGCGACCACCGGCTTAGGTATGTTAGCTTCCCCTCCTTTCCCATTTTTTTTGTTTTTGTTTTAACTGAATTGAAACATCAGTTTATGGTAGGCATAGGCTTATCTGGATTTGTTCCAGTTTTTTTAGCCTTGTCCCATGAACTCCGAATTTGAGTTTGCATTTTTTTATTGCTTTCCATGGAGTTTATAGATCCTTTGAAAACGCAGTGCTCTCCGCTGAAATTTTGTCTACAGAGGTTGAGTTTCAATTTGCCTAAACGATTAGAAGCCTTTTAGCAATCCATTTGAGTGAAAAATTCGCCAGAGTTTCGCCTATGTTTGAGGCGATTTTGAGATTCTAAAACCCATACCATATGCTTAAAACAAATATAACTTTACAAAGCTATATCGTTTTGCATAGGGGGATTTTAGAAACCATGAAAACTACCTTGAATCCTCTTTTCTGCAGCAGAGACAAGGGTTCACTGATGCTGTTGTTTTTTTCTTTGTTGCTATTCTGTTTTGTAGAGAAGAAAGTGTAAGGAAAGGGACAACTGCTTTCCTCTTGCAGTTGAACAAACCCAAAAGGAGGAAAAAAAAAACCAGTCGGGGGAAGATGTGTTTACTGCTTTTGAGAGTGTGGGAAGCAGAGGAAAAACCCAGCAGCCCTATTTCTGTTGTCTTTTATAGGGTGATTAGTAGTAGTTACTTCACGGTTACTATTTCTCCCCACTCTCCCTTTTACAGTACATCAACTGCCACACATTTTTCTAACGTGTTTTGCAGTTTATTTTTCTTTTTCATTTTGTTAACTGTAGAGAGATACAGTTGTACACAATTTACTCACATTCATTGTATTGGATTTGGGCTTGTTGGACCTTTTTGACATGTATTGGCCCGAATTTTTCATTGTCAAGCTTTATGCAAATCCATCACATTTTGTCTTATATATATAATGAATATGATGATTTGAAATCATGAATCTTAGAAGAAAAAAATTCAAGAAATTTTACCCTTCAACAGTTGCCCCCCGAACTTTGTGCGTGTGAGATATCGAACGCGTCAAAGTTCGTTATTGTGCTATTTATGCAGCATGCTTGTTTCTAGCGGACCTAGCTTAAGAAAGCCTTTTGTTTGATTTTTGTAGTCCGAAGAAAATTGGAACATTTATTGTTCCTGTAAAAAAAATGATCACGATTGTAGAGCAATCCTACTTAGGACCTGCTTTAACCAGTGTGATACTGTGATACAATTTGGGATGGGTATACAAGAATCGGAAATATTTTCCTGCTCAATTTGATTTTTTTTTGTGGCTTTTCAAACAGTTTGGCTCTTGAAATTTCAAACTGGTTGGATTTTTGGCTTTAGTCAATTTTCGTTTTGGCTTTTTGCCGATTTGGTCTTTTAGCTTTTGAACCGCTTGGTTTTTTTTTTGGCTTTCAAGCTAATTTGACTTTTGGCTTTTGGTCGAAGATTTCGACTTTAAGCTAAATTTGGATTTGAAGGTTTTCCTGTGAGGACAAGAATTTGATTTTGATGACTTGATGTCACAGGTTTGAGCTTTCGTCTTTTGACCGTTCTGGTCTTAGACTAAATTTGGTTTTGACGACTTTGTGTCGTAGACTTGAGCTTTTGCAACCTTTGTGGTTGAAGCTTTGTGATCAAAACATCACATGAGATGATTTTGAAATTTATACCCATACCACTTGAAGCCAAGGCATTTGGTGGCTTTCTTTTTTTGAGTTTTGGTTTTGAATTTTGGGGGCTTTGAATGACCATAGATATGCAGATAATGTAGGCTAATTTCTGTTTGAGAGGCTTGAGCATTTTGGCCTTTGAGAGAGTAGAAAACATTGACCATTTAATTAGTCAAGTTTTGAAGCAACTTTTGGTTTAGGGTTCCTTGGAAGGAAATTTGGATTTATAAGACTTGAATTGACTATCACATTTGGACGTGATAATCAAAGTCGGGAAAATTTAGGGATAGGCCTTTTGTTTATTTCTCTTTGTGAGAATGTCTTTGAATAACGAAAATTTTCTCTCTCACTTTTCCCTTTGCCCCATTTTCAGTATAGGCGCGAATTGTGCAAGTCTTTGGAATGTATTTGATTTTTCCCCTTGCAGTCGAGATAACGCTCATATGACTACAAAGGTAGAGGATTTGACTTCTTTTCCTTCTTTGTTAAGAAAAGAAGATGATTTGTTTGTTTTTGTGGCTGCACCCAGCACTTTGACTAGCTAGACTGCCTACGTACCCTCTTTGTGAGGGATCAAGCCGCTCGTAGTTCTTTGTGAACCCTTTTTCATGTAAGCTTCCGGGTTGTTTGATTTTCGAACTAATTTCAAGTTCTTTTTTTTTCATATGCATCACTCGAGTTACTTGAGCACACCTTCTAGGAAGGGTTTCCCAAAACTCGACTATCATTTGCATACCGGGATTTTGTTTTTTTTTTTTTTTTACCGCATCATTCAAATCACTCGGGCCCACCTTCTAGGAAGGGTTTCCCGAATAATCTGACTATCATATGCGAACCCGAAAACTTTTTTTTTTTTGTTCGACTGAATTTGACACATATTTGCTTTTGATGCCAAATTTCCTACGTACCCCTTGTTGGGGAAAGTCTTCACGTAGTTCTTGGTGGAACTATTTGTTTTTCCGCCTTGGAGACTACTTGATCATTTTGACACCCTTACTTGGTTTTAGGTGTCCATGACTTAGTTGAGCTTATGGATGAGAACTTTTGACTGTCTCTTCTGGAGCTCTTGCTTTTAGGCCTTTTCATTTGGACCTTCTTGCTTCTAGACTCATCAACTTTTCCGAGCCTTTCAAATATCGGAGTTTTAGATTCTCCACTTGTCGAGGCTACATTAAGCCTTTGAAACACCGAGGGTTTAGATTCTTCACTTGTTGAAACCATATCAAGCCTTTGAAACATCGAAGATTTGGATGCTTCATTTGTTGAGGCTAGCTCAAGTCTTTCGAATACAGAAGATTTCGATGCTTCATTTGTAGAGGCTAGCTCAAGCCTTTTAAACACCGAAGAGTTACGGGTTCCAGTCGAAGCCATCTCGAGCCTTTCAAATGCGGACACTCTAGGCTCTATCACACTTGCGGTTAGAACACCCTCTTCGTATGAGATTTGGAAATTTTTGACACGAGCCTCATCGATGAGTTTTTGTGGATCTTTACCCTTAAAAGAGGGTTTTAGCTTTTGCACTTGAACTTTATGATTCTGGTGCATTTTTGAAGCTTTTGCGAAGCTTGATTTCTTTCCCTTCGATTTCTCTCTTGATTCTGAGAAGAGAATTTGCTTCTTGGAGTGAAGAGTAATCTTTTTAACTCCTGCTTCATTTTCGTCCATGTCATTGGTCCATGAGACCATACAACATTGAGCGATGTCTTTTTCATTCAAGGACTCTTCTTTTGAAGTGTCATCTTTCACCAATGCTTTAAAAGGGAATGAAACCATTGGGCTGCCCCCAGCCTCAATAGCCATAGCAGATGTCTTTTCTGTTTGAGAAGACACTTGGAGCGAGGGAGTGGACTCTGCAACGTCTACCACTGAAATGGTGTTTGCTGAAGTTGCTGTAGTTGAGGATGTTGCCCCCTCGATTTCAATTTCTCCTTTGTAAATCATCTCCTCTATGATGTCTTTGAAGACGTAGCAATCTTTGATTGGATGACTAATGAGTTGATGATACAAGCAGTATTTTGGATCACTCGTTTTGCCAACCTCTTTTGGCCTTTTCGGCTCCGGGAGTGTTAAAAGTTTAGCACTCACCAATTCATCGAATATCCCTTGCACATCATCATCGTCAAAAGGATATTTCTTTTGCCTTCTTTCATGAAGGGTGAGTCTATTGGCTGGCTCCTTGGCTTTCTCTTTTATTTGAGCTTGGGAACCATTCTTGTTAACGAACTCTCGATCATGTTTGACGAAAGTCGCCATGGACTCATCTTCATCTTGTACCTCATTGCCATCAGTTGTGTTAGCCTCACTATCTTGAGGCCATTTGGATCCCCGTGCTAGTTGTTTTTCAACATTACACGCTTTAGATACCAAATCATCAAATGAACGAGGCTCGGCACTTCCAAAATGTACCGCTAATTCCGGTATTAAGTTGTTTGTGCACATTTGAACACAAGCTTGTTCACTTAATTTTTCATGGCATTGGAGTCTTAAGCTTCTCCACCTGGCGATGAAGTCATTGGCGAGCTCGTTAGACCTTTGATAGGTGTTTGCAAGGTCCAGAATGGAAACTCTTGCTTTCGAGCTCACAAATTGAGCTAGGAACTCTTTTTGTAGATTGTCCCATGTTTGAATCGACCCTGGTTGAAGTTGAGTGTACCAAGTGAATGCCGATCCTTTCAAAGATTGGACAAACTGCCTAATTAATAAGGCATCATTTAAGGTAGTTTCACCACAAGCAGAATAAAAATGAGCTAGGTGCTCGTGGGGTGAACCGTGAAGGCCATCGAACTTTTCAAAGCTCGGTCTTTGGTAGCCCGGGGGAAATGGCATCGAATCATAGTGTGCTGGATATGGCTTTCTATATCCAAACACTTTTAGATTTTGTGATGCATAAGCTTCTTTTATCCCTTGAGCGATCATCTCTTTGATTTCTTGTGAAGTGATCGATGTGCTACCGCTTGACCCTTCACCATTTGGCCTTGATTGCTCTTGTCTATTTCCTTGAGCTTGCACATTTAATTGTGCGAGAGGTGCTGCTATTTGAGCATCTTTTTCATCAAGTTTCCTTTGCAACTCTTGAAGTTGCTCTTCGACACTTGATGTGCTGGTAGTCAATACCGGCATCACATATGTTCCATTTTGTGAGATGTTTGCTTGAGATTCAACCGTTGAAGTATTTGATCTTGTTAACTTCAACCGGTCTTCATCTTTTGCATCCTCTTTGGAGACATGACATGTTTCTTGAGTCTTCTCGCCTTTCTTGGACCTTGAAGGCTTACCATTTGTGGCTATGGGTTTTGTCTCTTCCGAATAGGAAGTCATGTTGACTTGTACAACCTCTTTCAGATAGATAAGCATAGACCCAACGAGGATCTCTCTTGGAGAAGCCGCCAAGGGAATTTCTTGAGCTAGGAACTCTTTTTGTAGATTGTCCCATGTTTGAATCGACCCTGGTTGAAGTTGAGTGTACCAAGTGAATGCCGATCCTTTCAAAGATTGGACAAACTGCCTAATTAATAAGGCATCATTTAAGGTAGTTTCACCACAAGCAGAATAAAAATGAGCTAGGTGCTCGTGGGGTGAACCGTGAAGGCCATCGAACTTTTCAAAGCTCGGTCTTTGGTAGCCCAGGGGAAATGGCATCGAATCATAGTGTGCTGGATATGGCTTTCTATATCCAAACACTTTTAGATTTTGTGATGCATAAGCTTCTTTTATCCCTTGAGCGATCATCTCTTTGATTTCTTGTGAAGTGATCGATGTGCTACCGCTTGACCCTTCACCATTTGGCCTTGATTGCTCTTGTCTATTTCCTTGAGCTTGCACATTTAATTGTGCGAGAGGTGCTGCTATTTGAGCATCTTTTTCATCAAGTTTCCTTTGCAACTCTTGAAGTTGCTCTTCGACACTTAATGTGCTGGTAGTCAATACCGGCATCACATATGTTCCATTTTGTGAGATGTTTGCTTGAGATTCAACCGTTGAAGTATTTGATCTTGTTAACTTCAACCGGTCTTCATCTTTTGCATCCTCTTTGGAGACATGACATGTTTCTTGAGTCTTCTCGCCTTTCTTGGACCTTGAAGGCTTACCATTTGTGGCTATGGGTTTTGTCTCTTCCGAATAGGAGGTCATGTTGACTTGTACAACCTCTTTCAGATAGATAAGCATAGACCCAACGAGGATCTCTCTTGGAGAAGCCGCCAAGGGAATTTCTTTTGCCCCCTGCGATCTAGGAAGATCTTTTGCCAGGGTTGCACTGGCTCGCTCTAAAGTTGATGAACGAGCTAGCACAAGGCGAGGTCTTGTCTTGTCGCGTTGAGATCCACACTTGTGTCCCCTTCTCTGCATGGATACGGGTGCCTTCTTGGCAATGGAGACAGTTTGTGCAGACGTTGCGATCAACCCCTCATTCTTTTTTATGACACGGATGATGGGCCTTTGAGTGACTTCTTTAGTTAGCTTTGTGCCCTTATAACCTCCCTCCTGCATTTTGAGCTTGTTGCGGATGGATTGGTTGTTGAACTTGTTGTCGCCGAGTCGGGTGATCTTGAGCTTCCCCCCCCATGGCTTGGAAGGGTTGTAGGCTTCATGCCCCCTTCCCCTGAAAGCGTTGCGGGAGAACTGGACACCCACTTGGCGACAGTCTGATTCTCCATAGCTTGAAGAGCCCCAAAGATGTTGATGATCGGGATCGTTGAAGACATTGAGTCCCGGGTGATGTCACATTGAGCTTCATATGATCTTTTCTTGATCCAGCGGCCTCCTTTGACGATGAAGGTTGCTGGAAGCTCGTTGAAGTTGACAATCACTTGAGGTGCCATTTGTATCTTTCAAAAACATATAACCCTGTATTAGTATAAATACAACTAAGAGATGAAAAGGCAAAAAGGGTCCTACTGGGCGTGCCAAAAATATGTTGAACAAAAATGCGCGATATAATTGCACAACACATTTTATTTCATTTATAATATTTGATTTCGACCCCTTTTGGTTATCCTCTTGATTCGAAGTCATATCGATACCAAGATTTTGGTGTTTTTGGTGATTTGGGCTGCACCCGAAATTTAACGGGTTGCCTACGTATATCTTGGAAGAGAATCAAGCCTCACATAGTTCATAGTGTTTTGGATTTTGTGTTTGGTTTGGTTTGGATTTTGTTTTCTTGTATGCATCAGAGGATGAAGTTCAAGCCCACCTTCTATGAAGGGTAGCTCGAACAACACTGCACCCAAGTAACCTGAGCCCACCTTCTCGGAAGGGTAACTCAAGCAACCCGCCTATCATTTGCATAGAAAACGATTTTAGATGGAGTTTGATTTAATTTGACTTGTTTTGACTTAAAGGTCAATTTGGGGATCGTGATTGAACTCGTTTTTGAGTTTCCTACGTACCCTTTTGGAAGGGATCAAATCGCACGTAGTTCTTGAAAATGACAAATTGGAATTTGGTGGAATTTGGGTTTTTGATGTTTTGGTCGTGATCGAACTCGACGAGCGGAAGCTTTGTATCAAGTCGGAGGAGACACTTTAGATTTGATGGAAATTTGATATTTGGGGCGACTTAGAGTCGGGAAATGAATTTGAAGAGATTTGTTTGGATGTTTGGGTGTGACTGGACTCGATGAGAATTTTATTTACACCGAGTTTCCGAAGTATCCACTTGTTTGATAGAATCAAGTCATCGTAGTTCGGGAAAAATGATGAATTTGAATTTGGGTCTGATCACGAGATCATTTCAGAGGGCTGATTGAACTCGACTGGCAGAAGCTTTATATCGAGTCGGCCTGGACAATTTGAATTTGTTTTTGGCGATTTAACTCAACGAGCCTTGGCTTTGTATCGAGTGTCCTACGTATCTCTTAGAAGAGAATCAAATCACCCGTAGTTCTTTAACGAACCAATTTAATTTGTTTGTTTTGACCTCATATTCATTTAAGGGGAATTTTTGAGTTGGACGACTGTACCCGATATATTTTTAGAAATTAATATCGGGTTACCTACGTAGCCGTTTTTACGGCGTCAAGCCTTTACGTAGTTCTACCAAAGGCAAATTTGATTTGATTTGAAACGGGTGACTGAATTCGATATATATTAAATTTTAATATCGAATTTCCTACGTAACTCGTAAACGAGTATCAAGTCTTACGTAGTTCTTAACGAACTGATTTAATATTTTTGGATTGACGATTGTACTCGACGAGCATAAGCTTTATGTCGAGCTACCTACGTACCCGTTAGGACGGGATCAAATCATCCGTAGTTATTTCTTAGAACAAATTTAATTTAATTTGAGTCGGTCGACTGAATCCGATATATATTGAATTTTAATATCGAATTTCCTACGTAACTCATAAAAGAGTATCAAGTCTTTACGTAGTTCTTTTCCGAACCGATTTTAAACTGGGAAAATTCGGTTTAAGATTTTGACTTCGTTTTTGTTGAAGCCGGTTTGAGATTGACCCACTTAATTAAACTGACAACAGGATTTTTACGAGTTTAATTTTATGATTTTATTAAACTCAATTTCCAATTTATGCCAATTATAATTCTTATATTTTAATGGGTTAATTTTGCAATTAAGCATATATCTTGACAAAAAAACTCAAGCCCGAATTGTGGCAATCAATTACTACCCGACATTTCTTTAGCAGCATCTCAACTCGAGAGCCGGCAGTAAGCGAACACCACACAAACGCCTGAAAATCGCCGGCGGCTTTGTGTTGTCCTGCCTGAGCGATTGACAGAGGGGGAGGCTAGACCAGCAACGCCTCTAGGAGTAGGGCAGCTAGGACTCGTTTGCCCTCAGGAGCGTCTTTGCGACATCGGGCAACAGATCCAACCTCTACTGTTTCAATGAGGTATCTGTTTTGGGTCTTGTTAAATTTATGCCTCAAGTCTCGGATTTCTTCCTCCACTCATCATCAATTGGGTGATTCAATTCTCAATTTGACTGATTTCTCCCTTACAATCGCCAATTTCGGAGCTGTCAATTTGGGTAGTTGGACTTCCGGGCTTGAGAAATCCGAGAAGGAACAAAGGGCTTCAGTCTCTGAGCATCTCGGGGGGAAGTCAGGACGACAAGGTCTCGTTTGTGGCTTCGGAAACATCGTTGTAACTCCCGAACAACCACACCCGACGCCGCCTCAACTAGGTATGTTAATTTCCCCCTCTTTTTTTTATGCCCAATTTAAAGTAGTTGCAATTTGGTAGCAACCGGAGACACAGTTTAGGGGTTGGCCTGCTGATTGCAATTTGGTAGCAATTAGCTAGGGTTTGGGATTTGTTTGATTTGGACTGTGCTATTTAGGGCAATCAATTTGCCTCTTTTGGATCTCAGTTTGTGGTAGACTGGTAGACATAGGCTGATTTTGGTTTGCTATTCGCGTTTTTAGGTTTGCGATTTGAGCAATTTGGGGGATTTTGATTTGAGACAGTCAGAATTCCGGCATGGGGAAGTCTGTCGTCCGAACTTGAGCATCTGGGAGGAGGAGCAGTGCAGCAAAGACACACCTGAGCTACAACACTGCGGTGCCGTAGGCGACCACCGGCTTAGGTATGTTAGCTTCCCCTCCTTTCCCATTTTTTTTGTTTTTGTTTTAACTGAATTGAAACATCAGTTTATGGTAGGCATAGGCTTATCTGGATTTGTTCCAGTTTTTTTAGCCTTGTCCCATGAACTCCGAATTTGAGTTTGCATTTTTTTATTGCTTTCCATGGAGTTTATAGATCCTTTGAAAACTCAGTGCTCTCCGCTGAAATTTTGTCTACAGAGGTTGAGTTTAAATTTGCCTAAACGATTAGAAGCCTTTTAGCAATCCATTTGAGTGAAAAATTCGCCAGAGTTTCGCCTATGTTTGAGGCGATTTTGAGATTCTAAAACCCATACCATATGCTTAAAACAAATATAACTTTACAAAGCTATATCGTTTTGCATAGGGGGATTTTAGAAACCATGAAAACTACCTTGAATCCTCTTTTCTGCAGTAGAAACAAGGGTTCACTGATGCTGTTGTTTTTTTCTTTGTTGCTATTATGTTTTGTAGAGAAGAAAGTGTAAGGAAAGGGACAACTGCTTTCCTCTTGCAGTTGAACAAACCCAAAAGGAGGAAAAAAAAAACCAGTCGGGGGAAGATGTGTTTACTGCTTTTGAGAGTGTGGGAAGCAGAGGAAAAACCCAGCAGCCCTATTTCTGTTGTCTTTTATAGGGTGATTAGTAGTAGTTACCTCACGGTTACTATTTCTCCCCACTCTCCCTTTTACAGTACATCAACTGCCACACATTTTTCTAACGTGTTTTGCAGTTTATTTTTCTTTTTCATTTTGTTAATTGTAGAGAGATACAGTTGTACACAATTGACTCACATTCATTGTATTGGATTTGGGCTTGTTGGACCTTTTTGACATGTATTGGCCCGAATTTTTCATTGCCAAGCTTTATGCAAATCCATCACATTTTGTCTTATATATATAATGAATATGATGATTTGAAATCATGAATCTTAGAAGAAAAAAATTCATGAAATTTTACCCTTCAACAGGGGGCACATACCGTTTCCCTTCTAAGAGATTACGAGACCCACATTGCACAGGCTGTTTGGAGACGGGAGGACGCAGCCTTGCGAAGGGGTGTGCGTGTATAGAGACGAGGGCATGCGCTGGGCCGGGTAGAGGCGTTGTTGGAGGTTGATGGACGGGAGTCCTGGTTTCCCGCAGTGCGTGAGACTGGGTTCTGGGACCTGAGAGATTTCGAGTGGGATCATGTGGATCACAGTCTGATCAGCGCGTTTGTTGAGCACTGGCACCCCAAGACGAACAGTTTTCACTTTGCATGGGGAGAGATCACTATCACACTGCACGATGTATTCTTCATACTTGGGCTTGGTTTGGACGGAGAGGAGTGTATTCACTTCGATGACGTGGGCGCCTGGAGGGACACAATTGGAGAGTTTTACGGCTTGACTCAACACGAGCGGACGAGCGCATGGGCCCATGGAGGCCCTACTGTACAGCTCCTCCTTGAGAAGATAGCACCGATGCGACAACGGGTTCCTTTCCTTGAGAAGATATGGGTGTGTCATACAAAATTATACGCGAAAAGTTCTCGAGGCCATACGAGGATTATTTGTGCAATTGTCAGCACAAGCGGTGGTGCCAATCGTTTCCCTGCTGTCTTTTTCACGTTGTATGCTACAAAGGCGTTGAAGGCAATAGCTACGCATTCTCGGAGCCGGTTTAATTGACGTGTCTGAAAGGTTACCAATTACACATTGAGGACCCTGAGTCATACTACCGCGAGGCGGTTGAGGCAATCAAATGCGCAATCAGCGACCTATTCAGCGATGCCAGGCTACACTGCGCATTTCAAATTGCAAGGTTCACTGTCGACAACGCAGTGCGTCCAGCGAACGACAAAGTGAAGAAGTACGCATTCAACCGCATTGAGATCCACATTAGCCCGCGTCTTCTCGAGGAGTCAGCAGGTAGTTGTTCCGTAGATCCTGTACTGTGGTGGGACCCTATGCAAAATATACCATATCCATCAGTAGAGTAGGAACCAAGTTGGTGTAAAATCATTATGTAGAATCCGTTTATTAGCCAATATATCACCGCATCTGTAATGCAAATGATTTATCAGAGAAATATAATTGTTGGTTTAACTCGGGACCGGATAAATTCACCATAAATGATACACAACAATTACCAACCGACAATATTTTACCTATGGTACATAACAACTACCAACTGATTCTTCTACATTGCTCGGCAAAATGTGAATCTCTATTCGGTGAAATGCGTACTTTGTAAGCTTGGTGTTTGCACGCCGCACGACTTTTTTCACTGTGTATCTTGCCATCTGCGCTGCACTGGCCAATCCCAAATTGGAGAAGAAGTCGCTAACAAGCTCCGTAATTGCCTCTATCACGTGAATATAATATGATGCAGGGTTATCCCTATACGAGTACGGCCTTGTCATGCGGACATCCTCGTAAGTCACTCCTTGAACGCACTCTAGGTCAACCGAATTGGAAACTCTGCCTGTATCGCGTTCTTCGCATACAACTTGGCAAAGGCAGCACGGTCATCCTGTCAAGCTTCTGTGCTGACAGTTGCACAATATATCATCAGGTGGCGTACGAAAAGTTTTGACTCTAAGTCTAAACCTACTGCCCGATCTTGTCTCCGCTTCATACACTTTGGTAGTGGACATAGTGTTTATGGTTTATTGTAAGTCTAAACCAACCCCTTTTATAGTTTCCTTTCAATACCACCGCAAGGATTTGCGGTGGTATATACCGCATGCCCATACGGTGATACAGTTACATCACGGTGACACCGTTACATGATAACAGCGGACCAGCACGTCGTTTAGGGACTCTAAACGAAGACATGGAGCAACGTACCAGGCGACACCATTTCATGATATGAATTTTGGTTATTTCAGGGAAAAACACGTTACATGAAAACGGTTAGAGTGCCTCATTTTTCATATTAATTAATGATATAAGATTACAGCAAAAATAACTTAGTTACAAAGTTTTGCCGGGTCGTCGTCATGTCACACATCAGAGGAAATCATTGTTGTTCTCTTCCTCTGATGGTGAAACATTCTCCGGTGGCACTACGACTACCCAAAACCGAGAGTTGCCTAAGTAGCTAAACATCAAACCAGCGCCTACCCGCACGCCACGCGATCTCGCGAACGTATTCCATCCTTGTGCGAACCAGAGTGCCCCGAATCTGTTGCGCTCTACCCGGATGCTGGTGCCTCTCCTCCCTATCCCATTAGTCAGCGTTATTCTTTTGATGCCGCCCAACCCGTATTCTTCTTCGAAGTTGGAAGGCAGAGGCTGCAGTTTTCAAGCTCTACTTAGTGAGTTCGGACCATTGTGAACTATATGTCAGACGACCGAAGGGGGCTTACCAATATTTGTGTCAGCGAGACGTCTTCTACCTGTTGTTGCAGGAGGATGGTCAAGTATGAAATAAATGTAAAATAAAGTTCAGACTGACTTCCCTGTCTCAGCAAATAAATACAAGACTTCCTCCCGTTGTAGTAAGAGAAAATCAGGATCGAATCCACGAGGAAGCACGTCAGCAGTTCTCAGGTAGCTGTAAATTCTCACAGAAGCAGCAGAAAGACAGAAACACAGAAAGGAAAGAAACAAATAAACCCGGCAAGGGCAACTAAAATAAAAGCAAAGAACAAACTAAAGACAGAAATAAAACAGAAACAAAAGCAAGACAAAAAATAAAGAACAAAGCAAAGCAAGAAATAAAACAAAGCAGCAGGGCGTACTCGATCTCTACTTAGCCTACTCGAGATCGACTAACAGCAAAAGACAGAAACTTCACAGTCGACAACAGAAGCAAAACACCAACTCGACTAAGACAAACCCAACTCGAGATCGATAAAATGGTACTCGATCTCGACAAAGCTTTCGTCTATCTCGACAAAAATGCAGAAAAAAAAACTTAAAATCGCAGAATTAAACACAGCCACAGATTTTCGACAAAAATAAACTTCAATATATTAAAAGACTTCCAAGGCCAGGGTATCAACACCACAACGATAAACATGAAAACAACATATAAAGGCATAAAAGATCATGCTTTCCATCAAATAATTTTCGTCATTAACAAATAGGCATATAGAGGCTTTCGCATAAACCCTAATTGTTACTAACCCTTTTCCACATAATTAATCCAAGTTGCATTAAGATCACTTTCGCTTCAATAATACAAACAAGGATCATCTTCAACTCTCGCAAAAGAATCATGCTCATAGGGAAAGAAGATGAATTGCACAAAAAGATCTGACCTATATCCCATCGCCTCACATGGCCACCGTCGGGCTCACCCCAGCCCCAGAAGTGGGTGGACTACTCACGCCTCATCGCAATAACAGACATTGATTGATGAAAAGAAACTTGCATAAAACTATATTCAAAGACTTTACAATCCTGGCAATCAACTTTCGCAGAAAGCCAAAACCCTAAAAACCTTAGAACTCCTAAACTTCTCTGTGGAACTAACTAATTGTCTCTGAAATCGAATCTAGAATTGAATGATTAAAACTGAGCCCCGTGGGCTTTATTTATAGCCTTCATTCCCTAGCTATTCTAGGAAAGAAATATCTATCTATATCTAAAAGGCTTAAAAGATAAATAAAAGACATAATGGAATTAAATCAACTAGGAAAAGATAAAACTAAATATGGTAAGTCTTCATGATGTTGATAGATCTTGTCTCCTTGGATAGAACTTGATGTATTCGGATAGATCTTCGATGGAATTGGATAGAATCTTCCTCCTTTGCGCCCAAGGAATCCCAATTCTAGTCGGACAGGCCAAGTCGAAAACCTTCTGGAACGCGGCTCTACTCGAGATCGACCACGACTCGTCGACCTCGACAAGAATGGCTCGTCGACTGGGCTTCCTCGGGTTGGTGTGCTCGATGTGCTCGGACTGGGGCTCAGGTGCTCGTCGATCTCGACAAGCCCTAGTCGACTTCGAGTAAGGTGGCTTGCCGACTAGGTCTTCTCGAGTGACTCTCCTCGATGGGCTCCGGATCTGGCGTCAGGATCTTGTCAACCTCGACCAAGGGTCCTCGAGGTCGAGTTGGGTTCCTCCTTTCCACTTCAGCGAGCTGCCTCTTCCGCGGCAGCGAATGGTCCGCTGCAGCGAGTCGAGTTGCTGGCAGCGAGTGCTCCTGGTCGTCCTCGGCTTAGTCCTCGGCTTCTCGGGCAGCTCTCCTCGTCGACTCCGGGCATGACTTTGGGCTTCGTCGATCTCGACCAGGGCTTCGTCGAGATCGAGTAGAGTCCCGGAGCTGGCTGGTCTGGCTCTCTCGATCAGGCTCTGTCGACAAGGTTGCTCGGACATGGCTTGTCGAGGTCGAGTAGGCCTACTCGAGGTCGAGTAGCCTTGGCTCGTAGACTTGTTCCGCTGCTTTGACCTTGGACTTCTGTAGTGGTATTCCGAGCTTTTCCGACCTTCTGTGGAATTGCTGTAAAACGCCTCGATTTCTGCGATTTAAACAGAAATTGGTGTAGATTCCATAATTTGGCAAATAAACATAAACTACATAGATTCTGTACTATCTTAGCCCAAATGAATGCAATGTATACAGAAATCGATATAAACGTTATTGTAAAACATGACAGAATCAGCTCACAACAAACACCCCATACTTAAGCTTACTTGTCCTCAAGCAATACTTTTATTTGTCATTCAGGGGACGAAATCAAAACTCTCAACATCTTAGATTCATTCTCATATAACCCTGCAATCAATTACCATCCTCGAAAAGGTACTAGTGTCACAGATTCATGCATGTGCAAATATGTAAAAGCACCATCTACTCACAAAAGGAAGGTTATGAAAAATATTCATTCGTGACAAAGCATCAATAATCAAGAAGACTTCAATTTAAGCTCATGAAGGAGTAGATTGGTAAAAGGCTAAAAGGTGGGCAATTTTTGGCAACGTGGTGCTTGTTTGATCCGGGGAATAGGATCATTTCCGAATTGTGAGTTTCATTCCACATTCTTTCTCCATATAATTCATCACCTTTCATATTGCTTTTCTCAATAATAATGCTTTTACCTCTCTAACCTCAGCACTGCCTTCTCACGAGTCGCAAACATGGGTGTCATGAATGGCCCCGGATACTTAGTGCTTTGGACTCCTCACAATGTGTCCCATCTCTCCAAACTATTATCTTAGAGAGCAGGGTCAATCTACCTTTATCTCTTGAGGTGATTGGATTTTCTTTCACTCATTAAATTTTCCATATATTCCAAACAATTTTCTTCCAAACTCCAAGTATAATGTATAACAATCACAACAACCATATAACATCTCCATAATGTAACATCATTCTTAACATAATCCCCGGATAAGGTAAAGAATGGCAAATATTTAGATCATGTGGAGCGATATTTGAAATAAGGCATAATATGGCTTTTGTGATGCATAAGCATGGGTAAGGCTAGGATTATAAACATATGAGCATATATGGAAATATAAAGTCCTCCATCATTTTATCATGCAACATGTCAAAAGCAACTTCAAATTTTACCTCATTTCATGGTTTTCATCAAAATATGCACTTCATTGTGACTTCCCTTTACTAGGCAATTTCATGCTATATCTCTAATGAATCCAATTTTGCATCATCGAGTTCAATATAAGCTTCCATGACATTATTCAAAAATTTCAATGGGGGTCATTTTCCTTAACTTTGGAAAACATGCATATAAGCACCTAAATCAATACTGCATTCCAAAATAGCCATGTAGCAATTCTAAGAAATAATGCACAAAGTAATGTCAGATATGGCAATTATGCTTAAAGTAAGCCCTTCCCCCACCCCATACTTAAACATTACAGTGTCCTCACTGTATATAAAACAATTTAAAGGGTAAAGAAAGAAACTCACAAGATATGTGTGCTGAGCCTTAAGATTTCGACTGGAGCCTCTCCTAGGCCGAGTGTTAATGTAATTTGGTTCCATCCATTGACCTGAAAAGTAGAAGACATATACCCATAACAGAAACAGCAAAAACCAATGAAATGTTCAAATCCAAAAACAAAAACAAAGTCTCAAATGTCCTAAAAAGTCTATGTACATGCTCTAGATGTTATAGTCGTTAGGCCGACTTTCCATTAATGCTCAAGGTGGCATCTGCAGGGCCCATGTAGCTTGGGCTTCAAATAGGACTCCATTCTTGTCCATCAGCTGTAATCCTCCAGAATGGATCTTGTTCACCACGAAAGGTCCCATCCGCTTCTTGTTGAATTTGTTAGGAAACCAATGATCTTTTGATTTGGAGACATAGAGCTTGTCCCCAACTTCATATTCCTTAGGCTCATCATTGGAAATCCTGCACAATCGCACATACCAAGGCAGACCTCTCCCATGTATAGATAAATCTTTAATGGAAATAGGAGAAGAAAGATCCATACCTTGACTTAACTTCGCAGAGACGGAATCGGGGACAACTGTGTTTGGTCGATCTCGACTAGGGCTAGTCAATTTCGACAAGACTGCAGGCTCTGGTGGTGTCTTGGTCGAAGAGGCAGAAGTCAAGGAAGGGGGCTTGTCGATCTCGACAAGGGTAGTGGACCTCGACAAAGATTCTGCTCCTGGTGTCTGCAGCGTCGGGGAAAGCGGATCTGGTGGAGCCGAGTTGTGGTCGACCTCGACAAGCCTACTCGAGGTCGAGTAGGGTTCTGGTCCTGGAGTCGTCATCGTCGAGGAAGGTGGATCTGGGCTCCTCGTCTGGTGGTCGATCTCGACTAGCGTACTCGAGATTGAGTAAGGTGTCTTGTCGACTGGTTTGCTGCTCGACGATGCCGGTGCTGGTGGAGGCTCCTTGGTCTGGTCGAGATCGACTAGGGTTCTACTCGATGTCGAGGAGCCCTGGTCGATCTTGACCCCATACTTAGTCCCTGTCAAGGCATCCGAAAAATAATGAATCCACAACGACTTACCTTGGTCCGTGTTGATTGGATTCTCTGTGTTTTCCTTAAGGATTGCCATGATCTCCTCCACCTGGGCCTCCATGTCCCTCTTTTCCATCTCCTCAGGGGTCATATTCCTGATCTTGGGTTCCCCGCAGGTGATGTAGCCAGCTGAGATAGATTTGACCTCTTCCATAGGACCTGTATGCCTTTCAGTTTTATTAAAGGAATACTCAATTACCTCATCGCTGATGTTGAAGATGAGCACTCCTTTCCTTACGCTTATGTTGGCATCCACCGTCGCCAAGAATGGTCTTCCTAAAATAATTGGACAAGCAGGATCTTCTTACATATCAACTATTAAGAAATCAGCAGGGACGAAGAATTTACCTACTTGTACTGGGACATTTTCTACCATGCCTGTTGGAATGACCACCGTGTTGTTGGCCATGTAAAGTCTAGCATCCACAGGCTCTAGGGCACCTATCTTAATCTTGGACCAAATTGTTAAAGGCATAATACTAACACTAGCTCCAAGATCACATAGGGCATTGATTTTGTATGGACCAAATCCAATAGTTATAGCAAACTTACCTGGATCCGGCCTCTTCTCCAATATGTCCAGATGGCTGCACTCCTCTGTGATTTCTGCCATCGATCGCTTTTTGCTCAGGATCTCCTTCAGGAACTTGACATAGGATGGCATTTCATTGAGAGCTTCTGTGAAGGGGATGGTGACGTTGAGCTTCTGAAGCATCTTGATGAAGCGCTGAAACTTTTTCTCCGCCGGGCCCTTTAGAGATTTTATGGGAAAAGGCACTTTCTTTTTTTGCGTCGGAGACAGAACAGACGTCGGAGGTGCTGCAGACGTCTCTATGTCGACCAGGGGCTCCTCGACATCGACAAGGCCTTTGTCGACATCGACCAGATTGGGCCCAGTCGAGTTGATGTGTGGTGCAGACGAAGATTCTGGAATTTTCTCCTCGAGGTCGACGAGAGTCTTGTCGAGGTCGACTAGATGCTTGTCGAGATCGACTACTGTTTTGTCGAGATCGACTTACTGTTCCTCGCTGTCCTGCTGTTTCCCGACCTCTGGCTCCTGTAATTGATGGCCGCTCCTGAGTTTTACAGCAGCCATGTGTCCAGTCTTTCCCTTAGGATTTGGTTCTGAAGATCCTGGAAGTGACCCTGACTGTCTGGGGATTCCGGCTGCCAGCTGACCAATCTGTGTATCAACTGATTTCCTCCAGATATCAATTTCCCCAAGCCTAGAGTTGACACCTTGCATCTGAGTATAGACGGAGTTGAAGGTTTGCCTAGTTTCTGAGTGGTTCCTCCGTATCTCCTCAAGGACTGTCTGTATATCATCCTTCTTTTGGTCCCTTTCTGGATGTCCTGGAGCTCTGTAGGGCGGGGGATTCCTAGGGACACCTTGGTTCCACTGTGGTTGCTGAAACCTTTGGTCCCCCATGTAGCGATTGGGACCCCCTGCGTAAGCTACATCCTCATGATGCTCTGCCAGCCTGACTTGCTCTGTGTGTGGGCACTCAGGAGTGGTGTGCCTTTGCGATCCGCATTCTATGCAAGGCTGGTTGACAGAGAGATACTTGACTTGCTTGATGAGCTTCTTATTCTGGTCTCTGTAGTATTGCTCCCTAACGTCTGGATCAATCTCCTTAGGTGGCTCATATAGGGGCATGGATGGTGCTGGCCTGGCATATGGGTTCTCTTCATAGGTTACAGTAGACCCATACTTGTTGTCGTAGTTAGTGAGCTTCTCTAGCACACCCCATGCGTCACTTGGCGGCATCGTCAGATACTCGTAGCGAGTATAATTGTTGATTCTGTCCTTAGTGACTTGATCAAGAGAGTTGAAGAAGATCTCCTGAATGATGTAGGGTGGTTGTCCATGAGTAGGGAAAGATCGCAGAAGTTCCTTGTAGCGCTCTCATGCCTTTGCCAGTGGTTCCCCTTTCTGCTGTTTCAAGGCGGTGATTTTCTGGCGGAGATGTGCTGTTTTGGCAGGTGGGAAGAATTTGTTCAGAAACTCTTGCTCTACTTGGGCCCAGGTTGTAAGTGATTTTGCTTTCAGCCCTTCCAGCCATTTCAGTGCAGGCCCAGCGAGAGACCAGCGAAAAGATTTCATCTTGACATATTCCAGAGTTGTACCTTCTGCAAGAGTACGGCACATATCATGAAAATTAGTAATATGTTCAAGAGGACACTCATTAAATCTACCATAAAAGGCATTATTTTTAAGCTCTATAAGAAACTGAGTGCGAATTTCAAAAGAGTTTTCAGGGATAAGAATCGCCGATTCAGGCACGATGAGAGTCGGATGCATATAATCCTCAGCAGTGGTTGGATATTGGGCAAGCTCAGTTTCCGCTTGCCTCGCGCGCTCAGCTGCTTGCTCCCTCGTTGTCCTCTCAGCAGTGATAGCAGCATCTTTGGCGGCGAGTTCCCTGGTAAGCCTAGCGATCAGCTGTTCCTGTGTCTCCGCAGCTGCCATGGCTGTTTGTAGTTTAGCTCTGATGTGAAAAAGGCATTCCAGTTCGTCTAAGGCGTCAAACTCAGGTGTTTGACCAGAACGACGCATACACCTGCAAACTAACTCAAAGAAACAGTGAGAACTGACTACCTAAGGCGCGATTGATTGCTTCCCCGGCAACGACGCCAATTTGTTGTTGCAGGAGGATGGTCAAGTATGAAATAAATGTAAAATAAAGTTCAGACTGACTTCCCTGTCTCAGCAAATAAATACAAGACTTCCTCCCGTTGTAGTAAGAGAAAATAAGGATCGAATCCACGAGGAAGCACGTCGGCAGTTCTTAGGTCGCTACAGATCTCACAGACAGAATAGCAGAAACACAGAAACACAGAAAGGAAAGAAACAAATAAACCCGGCAAGGGCAACTAAAATAAAAGCAAAGAACAAACTAAAGACAGAAATAAAACAGAAACAAAAGCAAGACAGAAAATAAAGAACAAAGCAAAACAAGAAATAAAACAAAGCAGCAGGGCGTACTCGATCTCGACTTAGCCTACTCGAGATCGACTAACAGCAAAAGACAGAAACCTCACAGTCGACAACAGAAGCAAAACACCAACTCGACTAAGACAAACCCAACTCGAGATCGATAAAATGGTACTCGATCTCGACAAAGCTTTCGTCTATCTTGACAAAAATGCAGAAACAAAACTTAAAATCGCAGAATTAAACACAGCCACAGATTTTCGACAGAAATAAACTTCAATATATTAAAAGACTTCTAAGGCCAGGGTATCAACACCACAACGATAACCATGCAAAACAACATATAAAGTCATAAAAGATCATGCTTTCCATCAAATAACTTTCGTCATTAACAAATAGGCATATAGAGGCTTTCGCATAAACCCTAATTGTTACTAACCCTTTTCCACATAATTAATCCAAGTTGCATTAAGATCACTTTCGCTTCAATAATACAAACAAGGATCACCTTCAACTCTCGCAAAAGAATCATGCTCATAGGGAAAGAAGATGAATTGCACAAAAAGATCTGACCTTTATCGCATCGCCTCACATGGCCACCGTCGGGCTCACCCCAGCCCCAGAAGTGGGTGGACTACTCACGCCTCATCGCAATAACAGACATTGATTGATGAAAAGAAACTTGCATAAAACTATATTCAAAGCCTTTACAATCCTGGCAATCAACTTTCGTAGAAAGCCAAAACCCTAAAAACCTTAGAACTCCTAAACTTCTCTGTGGAACTAACTAATTGTCTCTGAAATCGAATCTAGAATTGAATGATTAAAACTGAGCCCCGTGGGCTTTATTTATAGCCTTATTTCCCTAGCTATTCTAGGAAAGAAATATCTATCTATATCTAAAAGGCTTAAAAGATAAATAAAAGACATAATGGAATTAAATCAACTAGGAAAAGATAAAACTAAATATGGTAAGTCTTCATGATGTTGATAGATCTTGTCTCCTTGGATAGAACTTGATGTATTCGGATAGATCTTCGATGGAATTGGATAGAATCTTCCGCCTTTGCGCCCAAGGAATCCCAATTCTAGTCGGACAGGCCAAGTCGAAAACCTTCTGGAACGCGGCTCTACTCAAGATCGACCACGACTCGTCGACCTCGACAAGAATGGCTTGTCGACTGGGCTTCCTCGGGTTGGTGTGCTCGATGTGCTCGGACTGGGGCTCAGGTGCTCGTCGATCTCAACAAGCCCTAGTCGACTTCGAGTAAGGTGGCTTGCCGACTAGGTCTTCTCGAGTGACTCTCCTCGATGGGCTCCGGATCTGGCGTCAGGATCTTGTCGACCTCGACCAAGGGTCCTCGAGGTCGAGTTGGGTTCCTCCTTTCCGCTTCAGCGAGCTGCCTCTTCCGCGGCAGCGAATGGTCCGCTGCAGCGAGTCGAGTCGCTGGCAGCGAGTGCTCCTGGTCGTCCTCGGCTTAGTCCTCGGCTTCTCGGGCAGCTCTCCTCGTCGACTCCGGGCATGACTTTGGGCTTCGTCGATCTCGACAAGGGCTTCGTCGAGATCGAGTAGAGTCCCGGAGCTGGCTGGTCTGGCTCTCTCGATCAGGCTCTGTCGACAAGGTTGCTCGGACATGGCTTGTCGAGGTCGAGTAGCCTTGGCTCGTAGACTTGTTCCGCTGCTTTGACCTTGGACTTCTGTAGTGGTTTTCCGAGCTTTTCCGACCTTCTGTAGAATTGCTGTAAAACGCCTCGATTTCTGCGATTTAAACAGAAACTGGTGTAGATTCCATAATTTGGCAAATAAACATAAACTACATAGATTCTGTACTATCTTAGCCCAAATGAATGCAATTTATACAGAAATCGATATAAACGTTATTGTAAAACATGGCAGATTCAGCTCACAAGGCTTGTCGAGGTCGAGTAGGCCTACTCGAGGTCGTGTAGCCTTGGCTCGTAGACTTGTTCCGCTGCTTTGACCTTGGACTTCTGTAGTGGTTTTCCGAGCTTTTCCGACTTTCTGTAGAATTGCTGTAAAACGCCTCGATTTCTGCGATTTAAACAGAAACTGGTGTAGATTCCATAATTTGGCAAATAAACATAAACTACATAGATTCTGTACTATCTTAGCCCAAATGAATGCAATGTATACAGAAATCGATATCAACGTTATTGTAAAACATGGCAGATTCAGCTCACAACACTACCCACCAGAAAAATCCCTCGGGTCGCTCCCTGAGACCAAGAAGAAAGGTCTTGGTGTGTTACCAGCCGCCATCTCCTTTTCCGTCAAACGAGATGTTGTAATTTCGACATCGCACGACGGTAATTTATAGTGGGAAATCATGTCGCGGTATATGCGAGGATTACCACCGCATAACCGCATATCTATGCGGTGGTCAAAAAAGATGCCGAAATATACCGGCACGGGGACATCATCATCTTCTTCCGTCGTCGGAGTTGGTCGTCCAAATTCCATCGGTCAGGGAAGAGCGAGCCTCTTATAAAAGTGCGGAGATGAGAAATTCCGTCGTGCGTTCTGACGAAAGTTCCCAGCTTCGTCCTCTTGTAAGAGGTTCATTCTCCCTCGACAGATGTAATTTGGACGCCCACTACGATGACGGACGAAGATGACGGTGTACCCGTACCGGTACGTTTCCGAAGCATTTACAGTTTTGGTTGGATGAGCAACAGTCATCCGCAGGATAATGTAAAAGACGTTATGGACGTACATATGTAGTATCACAACGTCTTTCACATTATCCTACGGATACCTATTGCATTTTATTAGATCGAATCTACATAACATTATATCGAAGCGATATAACCCGAGCAACATGCCAGCGGCCTGCGATTTCAATCAAAAGACACAAATCGCCGGTCGTGGCATGTTGCCTAGGCTATCATCGCTATTGAGCCATGAAAAAAGCATACATACGGATTTTTTTTAATTTGTGAGACGAAGCGATATAACCCGTGCAAACTAGTCAAGGGTAAAAAATTTCGATCTGAAGACACAAATCTTTGGCCATGACTAGTTCGCACAGATTATCATCGCTTTTCCGCCACGGCAAATGTCACACACCGGCCATGGGGGTATATATAGATAACTACCGCATGGGCATGCGGTATGTATCCACCGCATAGGTATACGGTGCACTACCGTATACCTATGCGGTGTTTACACCGTATACCTACGCGGTGTCCCGAATACCGTATACCTATGCGGTGGGCCCACAAATTTAAATAATTCAACACCAACGGTCATCTGGAACCACCGCATTGGTATGCGGTGTTACTGTATAAGAAGTCTTCCGCTCTCCGTTGGAATGCATCCAATCCCCTCACACCTCATCGACGGTCATTTTCTAATATGGTTAACGACGACACCAATCGACGGCCTTCAAGCCCAGGGGAGGAAGCACCTACAACTACGCCAATGGCCGATAACTCACCACCCCCTCATCTTCCGGTATGTGATTAATGTTTATCATTTGGAATGACGTTACAGGTAGAATATAGGTAGTGGAATAACCAGAATATAGGTAGTGGAATCATATCGAATGGAAACCAAAATATAGGTACCGGTTTTCAAATGTAGTGGAATAACTTAGGTTCTGAATTAGAGCAGACGTAAACCATGAATGTGTCACGTAATATATATGTACTGTTTGTATGTTGGCAGCTACCATTGGAGGAGCAGGCTGATCCGATGCCGGAAGACGGTGAGGACGATTAGGCCCGTAACCAGGAGTACCGCGATTACACTCCCGAATTTGCTACATCCCAGACGTGGACCAATCGCGACGATCTCCTACAACACTGTCGTGGCACAACATTAAAGCTTAATATAGTTTTGACAATCAAGCGTTCTTGGGGGAGCACTCCTACAAGGCATGGGAGTCTATTGCTCGCATGTGAGAAGTATGGCCAGTACACTCCCCGTAAGAGACCGCGAGTAGTCGGAGATGATGCAAGCAGGAACACGTGCAGAGTTGTTTCGAAGATAGAGGGGTGTCCGTTTGCATTATCTAGCGTGGAGTTCAAACGGGGCGAATGGGGCCTGGACGTTATTCATGGCAAGCACAACCATCAACTCCCCGGTGCATTGGACGGTCACCCGTACGTCGGACGAATGGATACAGAGGAAAGAGACACTACGTTGGCCCTTACCGTCGCTGGTACCCCACCAAAACCGATTTTAGCTACATTGAAGATGACAGCTGACGCAGGACAGAAGTTGAACTTCACATCGCGGTGCCAAGTGTACAATGCGAGAGCAAAGTTTAAAGCTGAAGCGAGAGGAGATCGAACAGTCTCCCAGGAAGCACTCCGCATTTTGCGGGAGAATGGTTACTTCTACTCTACGAGGAGTTCCCCTGACGATCCCAACAAGCTTCAAGATCTATTCATCTCCCATACAGACGCTCGCCATCTTCTAGCCATGTTTCCATACGTCGTCCTCGTCGATAGTACGTACCGGACGAATGCGTATGTTTCTATATACACTTATTCTTTTACCCCTTCCCACCAGGGTATGCGAACTCAAATATTTCATTGTGCAGGTACAGGATCCTATTGTGTGAGTTCGTTGGATTTACTTGCACAAAGAAGAACTTCGTGATTGGGTTCTACTTCATGTCGCACGAGAACACAGATACGTACATTTGGGCGTTGGGGCAGCTCGTTTACCTCATGCGAGGTAATCTTCCTAACGTTGTTGTCACTGATCGAGAGTTGGGGTTGATTGCGGCGCTACCAGAAGTTTTTCCCAATGTCAGGCATATGTTGTGCACAGTGCACGTCCTCCGACGATGCGAAGAAGCTGCTTTCCAGAAGTCAAAGAATCTTGATGTTGCTAGGCATTTCAAGAACTCATGTGTTGGCCTGTTCCAATCCAGATCGGTTGAAACTTTCGCCGCTAGAAGGAGGGGTATGCATGCAGAGTGGGGGCATATCGAAGGGCTTATGCCGTATTTGGAGGCGACGTGGTTACGAGATTACTCGGAGAAGATAGTTCGTGCATGGACAGACGCAATCCAGCACTTTGGTACGACCACGACGAACAGGTGCACCTACGTTTTCATTATAAAATTCATTATACACATAATTTGTTTACATATAACGATCTTCACCTGCGAGTCTCACTTATCTTTTAGGGTTGAGGCTGCTCATTCTGTGTTGAAAAAGACCTTAAACTCTGCAGTCGGTGATTTCACTCACGTGATAAACACAATCGAACTGATGATGGCGGATCAAATAAGTGAGGTGAAGAATACATTGAGGAGAGCGAACAACACCTGGCCAACAGACTCCCACGGCCTATGGATTTTCGATCGAATTCGGAATATTGTGTCGAAGGAATGTTTCAGCCTGTTGTTCGAAATCTACGCAAAGATGGAGGCCGAGCCACCTTCGCAACCATGCAGAGATGCATACTGGAGGGACGTCTACGGTCTTCCATGCACACATGACATGCAAGCTTGTCGAGACACGCAGATACCCATCAGACTATCCCAGATTCATATTTTTTGGAAGCAATTGGATTTCAAGAGGCCTCATGTTGACAACGTCCAGGATAACACTCCCCTCAGCAGAGCGGATGTGGACATGTCGCGCATGATCAGTTTGTTCCAGAGGGGAGCTATGGACGAGGATACTCGTTGGAGAATCGCGTCGGCATTCAACGACAGAGATCGTCCCTCCGATACACCGTTGACCACCCCTGACCCGGAGGACCGTAGACCGCCCAGGAGACCGAGGACTCGCCACCCCTGTCAGACGAACCCTCTACCTTGGGAACGTGAGCGTGCTTGGGCTCAACGTCGGGCAGATAGACAGGCGACCACTGGATCCGCACGAGGGCGAGGCCGAGGTCGGGGTCAACCGACATCAAACAAAACAGATGACGTGGAAGGCAATGAGGAGGCCACAGGGTCCAACGACATTGCCATCGACGACCCTCATAGGGGCCGAGGAGTAGGCAGAGGACGAGGACGGGGTAGTGGAAGGGGACGTGGACGAGGTCGATCAGCGTCGGAGCCAGCTCCGTATATTTTAGGTGACATTCCAACACCATCACCGGATACGCTTCCACCACATAATCTATCTCGAGTAGATTTCAATTGGGGCATTGGCAACATCGACGAATTCATGATTACTTTCGTACGAGCCGTCACAAATGTTGCAGGTGATGGTCACTGTGGGTATAGGTCTTTTTCTTGTCTTCTAAACTTGGGACAAGACGCATGGCCTCGAGTTCGACGAGAGCTGGCCGTTGAGTTGCAGTTGCATTCAGATCGGTACCATTACTATCCCGCCTTAGATGAGCTCATCATGAGGGTCAACTATTTCGGCACGTGTCATGATGCTACGTATTGGATGGAGATTCCGATCATGGGCGAGGTGTTTGCCACGCTTCACCAGCGTCCTTTGGTGATTTTGTCACAGATGATGCCTATGTTGTGCCTACCTCTGTACGCCACCGGTGGCCCGTCAGTACCGGCCTATGAGGAGCTAGATGGAATAGCTTTAGTCGACAACAACAACCATTTCGTTCTGGTACGTTTCGTATTTCATATTCAGTAATTTGTTACTATTTTGTTTCTCTTTTCTGATGTCAATATTCACCTTGTAGTCACAGATTTGGTTGTTGCCTGGTTCACCTCTTCCTCTAGTCTACGTCACATGGACACGACATCACGATCGCACTGTCGACGGTTGGGAAGAGCAATTTGCAGCGAGGATTGCACGATATAGAGCTTACCGCCGTCGTGATGGTGGTCGTCCCCTACCGTATTAGCACTTTCCACTTTCTGGTCTCATTTTTCGAACTTCATATGTTCAATTGAGTTGTATCTTTGTCTATTCCATTTGACCAACTATTTTCCGAACTCCATATTTTCGTCATCGAGGATATGTATCGCACTTTCGTTTTAATCAATGATGATGCAATATCATCTTTCTTTTGAATTCAACATATGAGTTTTTTCAGATCACAGCCTTTATTACAAGTTAATTCCACTGTAGTAGGATATACCACCGCAGATGTCCCTGTACTGTACGAGAAATTCGTAGTGTCGGCGTATACCGCATACCCATGCGGTTTGTATCGGTCCCTATCGGTCTGTTCCGCTCATCCAAATAGTTACCCGCAAATCTGGTTATCCGATAACAACCGCATGGGTCTGCGGTGGGGTTGGAATGGAACGGGGGTACTCACCGCATCTTAATGCGGTGAATCTCCATACGGTGAGTAGCACCTCATATACATGCGGTGAATCACCGCATGTATGTGCGGTAGGTGCGTTGACCGTCATTAACTCATCGCATATCTATGCGGTGATTAGCGGTGGAAATAGTAAAAATTAGCGGTGTAGACATCGTTTCCGGATAAATATATATTTTTATAGTTGCTCACCTTCTTTGAGCAAACCCGCCCGAGAGGGTTGAAACTAAATCTCGGCGGTCTTTTTCTTAGTTGAGGCTCTGCCATCTCGGAATCGGGTCTGGTTGGGGTCGAGGCGGTGAGTATCGAGGTGTCTCTCTGATCCGGAAATTTCCTTGGAGGTTCGTCTTCACTGCCCACAGGACTCCTCATGTACCGCTGGCCAGCGGTGTCGCTGTTTGGTGACGCTTGGCTTCGGTTCGTAGTCTATGTTGTCACCAACGTGGTAGGATTAGGTTTGCTAGTTTGTTCAGAATTGTTTGCTTGTCACTGTCTGGTTTGCACCTTTTGTTCTTTTCATTGTATGTTTTGACGGTTCACCGTATGCCGACTTTGTCGACAACTCGAGGTATCAGACTTGTCTGTCCCTCGAATTCTTACCTTATCAATATATATATATATATATATATATATATATATATATATATATATATATATATAGGGATTGACTCCGGTGAAAATCTCAAATTGTGGTAAAAACCGTGAGGACTACTTTATAGCTTGGTTGATTTGAAACCTGTGCTAAAAACATCAATCACACGGTGACTTTACAACTCGGTTTAACCTAAAAAACGTGCTAAAAACTCCAGTTTTAAAATAACACATGACTTTATAAATCGGTCAAGCCTAAAAATCGTGCTAAAAAACTTATTTTTTAAAATTACATAGTGACTTTATAGCTCGGTTGTATTCAGAACCTGGCTAAAATTTGTGACTTTATAGATCGGTTCTATTAATAACCTGGCTATAAAAAAGCCGGCCTTCACAGGTTTTTACCGCAATTTTGGTTTTCACCAGAGCGCATGTATATATATATATATATATATATATATATATATATATATATATATATATATATATATATATATATATATATATATTGATAAGATAAGGGGTGTGCACAAGTTATCCATCCTCTATATATATACCCCTTAAGGTGTACCTTGTGCACAATTGTGTGCCATTGATCAGATGGGAATGTATGGATGAGATTAAAAGAGATTTTTCTTTTTTTTTTAATTAAAAGCAGCTGGGACCCGCGCACAATTGATGGAAACCGGTTATACTCTCCTCGTTTAGGCGCGTGTAAAGGTGTGAGGGAGATTTGCTGGGCAATAAAAACCTAATTTCCTCGTCTTCTTTTACATGAGGAACGATGAAGGCAAAGCGCCGGCGCTCGGGCGATAAGGGCAAGAGCGGCTGCGAATTCGGCAACGACGAGAGCGGCGATGGTTGCAGGAGGGATCAATTTCGAAAGCGGCGACGGTGATTTCAAGTGGACGGCGGAACGGTGGTCCGACCTCATCCTTTTGACCTCGCTTAGTAGCCGGTGGCGAGTCCAGACGGTCTTCGTCTTCATCGATCTCGACCCGTGGAGCCAAACCGAACCCAGTCAAAGTGGAGGCGAGGAGCAATTCAAGCGAGTATGAAGCCCCTGGTAGTCTCGGACATCACCTAGATCTGTCAGGCGAGAAGGTCGTCGACTTCTGAAATTGCAGGTAAGATTTTGAATCTGCAGACCAATTGTTGTTTGTAATTGATGATTGTTAGGTAAACTCCGAATTGTGGTTAGCGGCAGCGGTGGTGATAGTCGGTGATTCGAGGCGGAGGAGAATCGATGGTGATTCAGCGGCGAGGAGGTGAAGCCAAGTCTGCCTGTTTTTTCGGCGGTGGTGGGGACAGGCGACGACGACGCATTGAGGGTGGTGTTGGTGTGGTTAGCGGCGGAGGTGATGGTCGGTGTATGTACACAACTGTAGTTGAAGAAGATGGAATGGCATTATGAATAATTTTTTTTCTTGACCTATGTATTATTCGGTGAATTATTCAGTTGAAATGGTTAATTTTATTAGCTACAAATGAAATATTACTAGGTAGGATGCAAGCATTATTCGATGAAATTCTAATTATTATTTGTTTTTAGAATTTGTTTTTATTGAACTATGATTATTCGATGAAATATGAAGCATTATTCGGTAACGAGTGGTAAGTTATTCGGTGAAATTTGATTCATTATTCGCCTGAATATGGATCAATATTTGGTTTGGCAAACAACGTAAAACAAAATATTATTCGGTGAAATGTCAAATAGTATTCAGTGTTATTCGGTGAAATATCCAACAATATTCGGTGAAATGTCAAACAGTATTCAATGGAATTGGTAATTTTTTATACAAACTAAATGGAAAAAGATAACTGAACATTATTCGGTAGCAGGCGAAACATTATTCGGTGGAATTGTCAAATTTTTAAAACGAATTAAATAAAGCATTTATTCCCCATCGGAAAAAAAAAAACTTTTTTTGTGACAAATATTTTAGATATTAAAAAAAAGGAAAAAGAAAAAAGCAATGATGGAAGGTGGAGACACGCACCAAGTGAAGGGGGTGATTTTTATTTTGCCATGTGGGTCCCACTCTATTAAGAAAGAAAAAAATAAAAAAAATCCCTTTTAATTCTAGCCTTTCATCTTATATCAATTAAAGGTCTATATTTATACATAAGGTATACTATAAGTGGTGTGCACAAGGGAACCACTCCCTATATATATATATATATACATATATATATATATATATATATATATATATATATATATATATATATATATATATATATATATATATATATATATATATATATATATAGGAGGGTTCAAGTGAGAAGATTCCGGTCCGGTGAGAAGGAAAGAAAGAATATGATTGGTGGAAACGGACCCTAATTAAAGATTAACAAAAAGACCCCCACGCGCTTCTTTCTCCTACGCTTCTTCACAACCCCGACCAAACAAACTCTGGGAATGGCGCTCCTCCATCTACCATTCTTTCGACCTCCACGACAGTCCAAAGGGACCCTCCTCTCCTACCATTGGCGGCCCCTCTCCCGAGCTTCTTCCCGGCGAAGCTCACCGGCGCCGCCGCCCTCTCTCCTTCCCCTCCTCGCCTATTCATCGCCGACCTAGGGTTAGCATTCTAGATCCGCCTCCCTTGCCCTCCAGCAGCGATTGCTCCGTGTTGAAGTTGTCCAATGTCCTCCTGTAACCGCCGTCTCCAGTCAACGCTGTGGGGCTGCATAGGCGCAAGAGTAGCATCTCCAACAAGGCAGCAACCCATAATCACAACGACTACAAATAGAATAGCCCTTCTGGAAGAGATGGTCGTCGTCTTTCTTTTTCTTTTTTCTTTTTTCTTTTCAATTGTGTTTCAATTTTTATTTATCTAGTAAGGGTAAGGGGTAGCTTTGCCTTTATTATATACTACCTCCGTCCAAAAATACATGACCTTTACTATTCACACACGCTTTTTTAAGAAGATAAAAACTATATAAAATATTAACTTTTTTATTAATTTTTTTTAATAATTAGAAACATACTGGTAATAAGTTGTAATTATTAAAAAAAATTAATAAAAAAAGTTAATATTTTATATAGTTTTTAACTCCTAAAACAGCGTGCATGAATAGTAAAAGTTCATGTATTTTTGGACGGAGGGAGTACTATAGTAACTTATACATGTGAATTCTTTCCATTTGATGGTTTGTTTTTAGAGTTTTGAATTCGCATTCATAACTCAAATCATACGTCCGGATTTCAATAGAGGTTGGTGTTGTGAGCTGAATCTGCTATGTTTTACGGTAACTTTTATATCGATTTCTACATGCATTTCATTCATTTGGGCTAAGATAGTACATAATCTATGTAGTTTATGTTTATTTGCCAAATTATGGAATCTACACCAGTTTCTGTTTAATTTCGCAGAATTTGAGGCAAATTACAGCAGTTCTGAGAAAGGTCAGAAAAGCTCGGAAATCAACTACAGAAATCCAAGTTCGAGAAGCAGCGGAACCAGTCAAATCAAGCTTTGGAGCCCGAGTTTACTCGATCTAGAGCACTGCTGCTCGATCTCGACGAAGCTGTCCGAGCACAGGCCTTGTCGATCAAGAGCAGTGTCGAGAAACAGATCAACCCGACTCCGGAAGCCAACTCGATCTCGAGTACAGCTTGTCGAGATCGACAAAGCCTAGACGCCACACCCGGAGTCGATGGAGCTGTGCCATGCCGAGAAGCCGAGGATGAAGACGCCGAGCAAAACCCTACTCGATCTCGAGGAAATCTTGTCGAGATCGAGTAACCCATGGCGCCAATCCGAGTCTGTGACGAGCACCACCTACTCGACATCACCAGTCCAGACATCCTCGATTACACCTTACTCGATCTCGAGTTGTCCTTGTCAATATCGAGGAGCCAGAACCACAAGTCCGAAGCCATGTCGAGCAGATCTACCCGAGAAGCCGAGCCACGTCCGGGAGCGCATACATGTCCAATGGAAGAGGTAAAATCTATCTCAGCTGGCTACATCACCTGCGGGGAATCCAAGGTGAGAAACATGACTCCTGAGGAGCTGGAAAAGAGGGATATGGAGGCCCAGGTGAAGGAGATCATGGCAATCCTAAAGGAGGACACAGAGAATCCAATCGACACAAACCAAGGTACGTCGTTATGGACTAATTATTTTTCGGATGCCTTGACAGGAACCAAGTATGGGGTCAAGGTCGACCAAGAATCCTCGACATCGAGGACCCTAGTCGATCTCGACCAAAGTCGGGAGCCTCCAACAACATCAGTGTCGTCGAGTAACAAAACAGAAGCTCAGCCCTCCTCGAGATCGAGTACCGCACTCGATATCGACGACCCTCACCAGCTTCTGCATCCTCGGGCACCTGCTTCCTCGACACTGAAACCACCAGGCTCCTCGATCTCGACCAGGCTTGTTGAGATCGACCAACACCCACCCTCCCCAGCACCTGTTTCCTCGACGTTGAAGCCACCAGACGAGCCAGCCTCCTCGAGATCGACCAAGCTTCATCGACTCCAGCATCCTCGAGCAGCTCACCTCCAGGACCTGAAACCTCGTCGAGATCGAGTACCCCTACTCGAGATCGACCAAACACTGTGGTCCCCGATTCCGTCTCTGCAAAGGTAAGCCAAGGTTTGGATTTTTCTTCTCCTATTTCCATTAAAGATCTGTCTATACATGGGAGAGGTTTGCCTTGGAATGTCCGCTTATGTAGGATTTCCAATGATGAGCCCAAGGAGTATGAAATTGGAGACAAGCTCTATGTCTCTAAATCAAAGGATCATTGGTTCCCCAACAAATTCAACAAGAAGCGGATGGGGCCTTTCGTGGTGAACAAGATCCATTCTGGAGGATTACAGCTGATGGACAAGAATGAAGTCTTATTTAAGGCCCAAGCTACATGGGCCCTGCAGATGCCACCTTGAGCATAAATGGAAAGTCGGCCTAGCGACTATAAAATCTAGAGCTTGTACATAGACATTTATTTTGGGACTTTTTGAGACTTTGTTGGTTTTGTTTGTTTTTTTATTTTGAACATTTCTAGTTTTTCTATTGTGGGTATATGTCTTTTACACTTTTCAGGTCCATGGATAGAAGCAAGCTATATTCATATTCATACTCGGCCCAGGATCCTTGTATTCGACATTTTTAGGCCCTGCACACCTGTCTAGTGAGTTTCTTTCTTTACCCCTGTTTTTATACAGTGAGGACACTGTAATGTTTAAGTATGGGGTGGGAGAAGGGCTTACTTTATGCATATTTTCCATATTTGACATTATATGTGCATATTTAAAATTTATTTCTTTGAATTGCTACATGGCTATTTTAGAATGCATTATTGATTTATGTGCTTATATATGCATGTTTTCCAAAAGTTTGAAAAAATGACCCCCATTGAAATTTTTGAATAATGTCATGGAAGCTTATATTGAACTCGACGATGCAAAATTGGATTCATTAGAGATATAGCATGAAATTGCCTAGTAAAGGGAAGTCACAATGAAGTGCATATTTTCTTGAAAACCATGAAAGGAGGTAAAATTTGAATTTGCTTTTGACATGTTGCATGATAAGATGATGGAGGACTTTATATTTCCATACAATGCTCATTTTTTATAATCCTAGCCTTACCTATGCTTATGCATCACAAAAGTCATAATATGTCTTATTTCAATTATGCTCCACATGATCTAAATATGGCCATTCTTTACCTTATTTCTATCCGGGGATAATGTTGAGAATGATGATTACATTATGGAGATTATTGTATGGTTTTTGTGTTGTTGTTATCATTATATGGAGTTTGGTAGGAAATTGTTTGAAAAATATGGAAAATTTAATGAGTGAGAAAAAATCCAATCACCTCAGGAGATAAAGGTAGATTGACCCTGCTCTCTGAGATAATAGTTTGGAGAGATGGGACATATTGTGAGGAGTCCAAAGCACTAAGTATCCGGGTCCATTCATGACACCCAAGTTTGTGACTCGCGAGAAGGCAGTTCTGAGGTTAGAGAGGTAAAAGCATTATTATTGAGAAAAAGCATTATGAAAGGTGATGAATCTTATGGAGAATGAATGTGGTTTGAAATTCAGTTTGGAAAGTACTCCATTTCCCCGGATTATTCGCACCATATTTCCAAATATTGCCCACCTTTAGCCTTTTACCAATCTACTCCTTATTTGAGCTTAAATTAAAATCCTCTTGAATATCAATGCTTTGTCACGAATGAATGTTTTGCATATCCCTCCTTTTGTGAGTAGATGTTGCTTTTGTATAATTGCACATGCATGGATCTATGACACTAGTAAATTTTCAAAGATAGTAATTGATTGTAGGGTCATATGAGAATGAATCTAAGATGTTGAGAGTTTGAATTCTTCCCCTGAATGACAAATAAAAGTATTGCTTGAGGACAAGCAAGCTTAAGTATGGGGTGTTTGTTGTGAGCTGAATCTGCTATGTTTTACAGTAACTTTTATATCGATTTCTGCATGCATTTAATTCATTTGGGCTAAGATAGTACATAATCTATGTAGTTTATGTTTATTTGCCAAATTATGGAATCTACACCAGTTTCTGTTTAATTTCGCAGAATTCGAGGCAAATTACATCAGTTCTGAGAAAGGTCAGAAAAGCTCGAAAATCAACTACAGAAATCCAAGGTCAAGAAGCAGCGGAACCAGTCAAATCAAGCTTTGGAGCCCGAGTTTACTCGATCTAGAGCACTGCTTCTCGATCTCGACGAAGCTGTCCGAGCACAGGCCTTGTCGACCAAGAGCAGTGTCGAGAAACAGATCAAACCGACTCCGGAAGCCAACTCGATCTCGAGTACAGCTTGTCGAGATCGACAAAGCCTAGACGCCACACCCGGAGTCGATGGAGTTGTGCCATGCCGAGAAGCCGAGGATGAAGACGCCGAGCAAAACCCTACTCGATCTCGAGGAAATCTTGTCGAGATCGAGTAACCCATGGCGCCAATCCGAGTCCGTGACGAGCACCACCTACTCGACATCACCAGTCCAGGCATCCTCGATTACACCTTACTCGATCTCGAGTTGTCCTTGTCAATATCGAGGAGCCAGAACCACAAGTCCGAAGCCATGTCGAGCAGATCTACCCGAGAAGCCGAGCCACGTCCGGGAGCGCGTTACGCGGTTTGAGCAGTCCTTGTCGAGTTGGGAATCCTTGGAGCCTAAGGAAGTCGAGTTGGCCGAGATTCTATCCAATTTGGTCAAATCTATCTATGGAAGAGAAGTTCTACCTACATTTGAGATATTTTGCAAACTTTAGATACAGTTTCCTTTAAAGATTTATTTCCCTTAAGCAATTTATTTATCTTTAAGCTTTTAGGTAGATATAGATAGGAGATTCTATCCTTGATTAGCAAGGAATAGAAGGCTATAAATAAAGCCCTAGAGGCTGGTTTTTCTTTCATTCAAATACACAATCAATTCCATTCAAGTAAGTAGGAGTAGAGAGAGAAAGTTTGTAGCAATCAAGGTGGAAAGGCGAAAGCGGATTTGTCTTGTGGGTTGTAAGCTTTCTTTATTTATTAAAATGCAAGTTAGTTTCTTTTGTTATTTAATATCTTTCTTGATGATGAAGAGCGAGTAGTCCACCCACTTCTGGGGCTGGGGTGAGCCCGACGGTGCCCATGTAGAGGTGATGTGGTAAAGGTCATATCTTTTTATGCGATTCGTCTTCTATTCCTATGAGCATGATTCTTTTGCGAGAGTTGAAGGTGATCCTTGTTTGTGTTATTGAAGCGAAAGTGATCTTAATGCAACTTGGGTTAATTATGTGAAAAAGGTTAGTAACAATTAGGGTTTATGCGAAAGCCTCTATATGCCTATTTGTTAGTAACGAAAGTTATTTTGATGAAAAGCATGATCTTTTATGCCTTTACGTGTTACTTTGCATGGTTATCGTTGTGGTGTTGATACCCTGGCCATGGAAGTCTTTTAGCATATTGATTTATTTCGTCGGAATTCTGAGTTTTGGGTTCGAGAAATTGCAATTTACGTTTTCTGAGATTTTAGTCAATACAGAGTGGAGTCTTGTCGATCTCGAGTAGACACTGGTTGAGATCGAGTTGGCTTGTCTATATCGAGTTGTCTGCTTGCTTGCTGATTTTCTGTTGTCGACATCTGTAGTCGATATCGAGGATAGTTAGTCGATATCGACCAACTTCTATGTCCTCGCTTTTGTTTCTGCTTTTGTTTGTTCTTTTCTGTTTTATTTCTGTCTTTCTTTGTTTCTGTGTTTCTGTTGCTTTTCTGGGAGATTTATAGCTACCTAGGATCCGCTGACACGCTTCCTCGTGGATTCGATCCTGACTTTCTCTTACTGCATTGGAGGAGTCTTGTATTTATTTGCGTGGGCCTAAATCTGGTTTGATTTATTTTATTATATTTCATACTTGATTTCCTCCTCACAACAGTTGGTTCAGTACAAGCAAATAGAGGTTGGTTCAGTGACTAAATAGGTTGGTTTAGTGATTAAATAGAGGTTGGTTCAGTGTGTAAATAGATGTTGGTTCATTGAATAAATAGAGGTTGGTTCGGTGAATAAATAGATGTTGGTTCAGTGAATATATAGAGGTTGGTTCAGTGAATAAATAGATGTTGGTTGAGTGAATAAATAGAGGTTGGTTCAGTGTGTAAATAGATGTTGGTTCAGTGAATAAATAGAGGTTGGTTCAGTGTGTAAATAGATGTTGATTCAGTAAATAAATAGAGGTTGGTTCAGTGTGTAAATAGATGTTGGTTCAGTGAATAAATAGAGGTTGGTTAAGTGAATAAATAGATGTTGGTTCAATGACTAAATAGAGGTTGATTCAGTGACTAAATAGATGTTGGTTTAGTGACCGAATATGTTGGTTCAGTGATTAAATTGAGGTTGGTTCAGTGATTAAATTGATGTTTATTCAGTGAATAAAATTGCTGAACCGATGTGAATAAAATTGCTGAACCACTGTGAATAAAATTGCTGAACCAATGTGAATAAAATTGATGAACCACTGTGAATGAAATTGATGAACCAATGTGAATAAAATTGCTGAACCAATGTGAATAAAATTGCTAAACCAGTGTGAATAAAATTGCTGAACCATTGTGAATAAAATTGCTGAACTACTTCTTGTCAATTTTTTTTTTCAACAAAACATATACAAAGTGGGTGTCTATGTGTAGATAAAATTAAATTACACCCAAATATATATTTTTTATACTTTTTTAACAAGTGAAAATGCCAAAAAATGATTTTTAAAAGTTCATGTAAACACTTTTACATGTCTCTGTACCTTTTCTAATTGGCGCGTGCAATTAATTAGTGTGTTTGATTTGACGCGAGAACAATGAGAGTGAGGGTGTTACTAATTAATTTGGGTGTGTGTCACTAATTAATTGGGAAATTGCACGTGCCTCATAATTTTAATTCAATTTTGTACACGTGGACTAATCTGGAGCCTTATTTCTTTCTCATTATTGGAGATGTGTGTGTGTGTGTGTGTGTGTGTGTGTGTGTATATATATATATATATAACCATTGTACGCTATGCAAAGTTTTATGCTACCAACATCAGTGCACTCCAACCTGGATAAGATAAATAGATCGTTTTTCTGGAATAAGGACCTACAGTATAAACCACTGATTGGTTGGGATAAAATATGCAAATCCAAAAATGAAGGGGGCTTAGGTCTAAGGAAAACTAAAGACATGAATACAGCCTTGCAACTAAAATTACTCTGGAAAATTTTGGCGGAACCGGATAACATATGGGTCAAAATTATCACTGCAAAATATTTAAAAGACACCCATATCCTAAGGTACCAGAATAAAGGAAATGCATCATGGCAATGGTCACAGCTAAGGAAACTTATTGACCCATTCCGAAAAGGGCTACGCTGGTCTGTAGGCAACGGAAGATCTATCAAGTTTTGGGAGGATAATTGGGGCCCTCCTAACCCATTAAAACTACACTGCACTGACACAGATAATATGGACCTAAATAGTACGGTGGACGAATTTATTGCCAATAATAGGTGGAGCATACAGAAACTCAAACAGGTTCTGCCAGACGATTTAATACTACAGATTTGTGACATCCCTCTACCGATATGCTCCATCGAGGACAGATTATACTGGTGGCCGGACAAGAAAGGCTGGTTCACAACTGCCAGCGCCTACAACCTTGTCACAAATGATCTAGAACCAATAGGCAACAACAATGCATGGATTTGGAAAATAGATGCCCCGCCCAAAGTCAAAAATTTCCTATGGAAACTATGCAATGACGGATTACCCACTGCTGGGAAACTGGTGAATAGAGGAGTATCAATCCCACCATACTGCGAACTGTGTAATCATCATCATGAAGATGCAGTCCACCTACTTTTTGAATGTAAATTCTCTTCTATAATGCAAAGTCTAGATAGTGCCCGGAGAACTGTTATTGAAAATGAAATCCAATGATCAAGAAATATCAAAAATATAATGGGTAAGATTGGGCAAATTTTGAACACGGAGGAGAAACAGAAATGGGCTTTCAACTGGTGGACGATATGGTTAACCAGGAACCTCCTAGTCTTCCAGCAGGAGAAACTACCCACGCAAACAGGATTTCAACAAAAAGTGGAGGTGAATCGACAGAATTGGATTAGAGCAAATATGGCAGATCAGGAAAATCAATCTGTGAATAGGCAAGGAAAGAGCCCAATGGGTAGAGAAAGGACGAAGAATAGAATAAGGTGGAGAAAGCCGCCTCAAAGCTGGACGAAACTTAACTTCGACGGCTCCTCAACCCACAATCAACAAAGTACCATTGGATTTGTCATACGAAATGAGAATGGTACGGTTTTAGCAATAGGAGGAGAGAAAATTGGAAAACAATCACCCCTTATGGCTGAAGCACTCGCCTTGAGGAAAGGAATTGTGTGCGCAAAACAATTAAAAATTAGCAAACTCATTGTTGAAGGTGATTCCTTGATCATCATTGATTACTTCAAAAAGGGTACAAAATGTCCATGGGAAATCGAACTAGTGCTATCTAACATTAGTTCCTTACTTTCGGGGATTAACGAAGTCGTGTTTACACATGTTCTTCGTACAAGTAATTGCGTGGCGGATCGGGTTGCACACCTTGCTCACGCAACTAATAATCCCAACCTTCACATCGATTCTGATCTTTATGATCTCATCCAATTCGATGCTATCGGATGACGACTTTGTCGCATCCGAATGTTTACCGAATCAAATATATATATATATATATATATATATATATATATATATATATATCAGACACACAGAGAGAGAGAACAGGGATTGTGAATTTATGATAACTAGTCAGTGCCCCGTGCGCAGACGCACGGGATTTTTAAAAACCATATGAAAATCACAAATAATATTTATCGGGTATTATTATAGTATTATGTATGACACATGAAATTTATACATTATTATTAAACTACATAAATCCATCTTTCCATAGAAAAACCCTGAGTAAACTAATCTTATTTTTCAGATGTTATTATATTAATCAATGCGTTTTAAATGATGTATAAAACATAGTACTCGTCAAAATATCTCTCGAACGATTATTAAAATCTGATAAACTTTTAGACAACAACAATAACAATAACAAAAAAAAAAAGATGATAATATTATACATTTAAGAAAAATTCAAAAAATTTTAAAACAAAAACAGGCTTAAATTGTGACACAGTTGATGAAGTAAATGTTACAAGAAATAAAAAATGTTGGAAGTTAAAATAAACCGAGTTCAAAGGTTAAAATAAACCGAGTTCATATCAAAACAGCAGGATGCCACTTCTTATGAAACATAATAATTGATAAATGTCATTTTATCCACGGAAATGAGAAGGAATAAACTGTTATCATCAACTTTACACCATTTCCTGTTAGCATATAATCAAATACCTTCAAATATTAAAAACTCGACGGAAACTCGTACACATATGTGCAGCTAGAGATAGACAAAAGGCCCGGAACAAAGGATTTTTTATCCATTAATAATTTCCAGGCAATTGGTAGAAATCAGAAACTGGCATGAATCTATTTAGTTTATGAACCGATCAATAATTTCTTAATTCTTATAATCAAAGAATAGATGGAAGTAATATTAATAAATTTCTCTTAATCTAAGGCACTCTTAATAATGGCGTGAATCAATTTTTCAATCGGGTGTATTTAAATACACCGCAAATCCACCCTTAAAAATGCATGTTGCTTTCGACGTGCAAGCCACCATAACTAATTAGCACTTTTCAATCAGATGTAATCGTATTACGGATGACACATGAAATTTATACATTATTTTAAAACTATAAATAAGTTTATATGCTAATATTATGAAAATGTAAATACAATTTTCTCCCATTTTATCATCAGCGGCAATCATTACCCAAGTAATTGATATTTGTATTATAGTTTTCCTACACACTTAATATTTGTAATATAGCTTGCATAAAAATTAGATTTTAAAGCAGCCCAATTTAAATTATATTATTAAATATAAATTGAGGTCCAAGTACTATAAAGCTCAAATACTATGTGCTAGCTAAAATAGGATTGGCTTTTGTTACCTACAGCAGGTTGGTTTTTCCTTGAAAAATGTCAGATTTATCTTAATTTGTATTGTTAATGTGCACTCATATGAATCTGTATAAAATGATTATGTATTTTGAGTAAGTTCTGACTTCTGTCCAGCTTTTGTTACCTACAGCAGCTTATGTCTTTGTAGTTGCTGTCTGGGTAGGGTTGTTCTTTTGCATCAATATTCAGGATGATGTGGTATTCAGAGCTAAGATTATAAAATTCAGAAATGCCTTCTTCATCTATATGGCAGCATTAGTAAGAGAAATATGACATTTGAATTCAAGCTCGAGGGAAATCTATCATTTGACTCCATTAGCAAAATCCAAAATTGTTTGCCCTTAAGGAGCGATTTAAATGGTGATTTCATGCAATTTCGCCTTGTGATGCAAAATCATAAACACCTACGTCATTCTAAAACAAAACACCATGGATCAATTGTGCTTGTGATTAGTGTTATGACAACCAACTTTATTTTACTCCCAAAACTCATTACATAGCACACAATATAACGAATGGAGTATACATATTATTTTTCTTTTATTTTAATAATCAATACTCCTCGGCAACACCCAACAAAGAAATTCAACTCTGCATCTCAGCTGCACTGAAATGGTGAGTTTGTTTTCCCATTAGCGTGACTGTCATTAGTTGATGATGGTAAGATGTTAGCGTCATCGTTTACGTTGATTTCATTATGAAAGTGTTCATTGTACTGCAAATGGCTTCTTCCGAAGAGCTCACGAGAGTGCTTTCAGTGAAGTTCAATCCCAAGATTGACGTCTTCTAAATCTAAAAGATGACAACTTTATAAATCTACCGATTTAGAAGAGGAACAAAACAAAAATGCTTAATAGCAAAATAAAATGAGCTACATCATCTACAGGTTGACATAAGGAGATAGATCAAGCTAACTAATCCAAGTCCTGATTGAATACCTACTCTCCTTCCCTGCTCACGGGTAATATCTACAGTAATGCACGGGTACTGGATAAGTGACCTTATATATATGGAACTAAAAATCATTTGTATAGTGGATAAGTGACCTTATATATGGAACTAAAAAGCACAAGCAAGAGCATCAAGTATTGTATAACGAAAAGCATCACATACTTTTCAACTCAAAGGCATTAAGGATCTACATAATTACACCAGTCTTATTAACTACTAGTTTATACCCCGTGCGCTACGCACGAGATTTTTAGACCATTAGACATATTAATCAACAATAACCGTTTAGACCATTAGACATATATAATGAAAGAAAATACACAATAAAAAAAATGATAATTAATAGTTGTAGATATTTTCATCGGGTGAAACATGATGAAAGAAATACATAAAATTTTGGTGGAAATGAGAAACTATCTATGGTTATGTGTAATTGTGTAGTTAATTATCATGTTGCTTAGCGTTTGGTCTTTTGCGATCAATTGAAATCATAAACAAAAAGCTTGAAATTACATAATATGAAATTACACAATTAAGAAAAACAATATAAGCTGAATTCATGCCCATACATGACAACAATGGTTGAACAGAAGCTGTAAAATTAACAATAGAAGTTATAAAAAATCTTAAGCTCTATAAGACCCGTCTGCTGTAAAAAATCAGCAGTTGTAAGTATGGCTATGAAATTGTCTTTCATTTATATATTTATGAGTTAACTAAAATATAGTATATAGATAGATAGATTTTGAAGATAACTTTATATAAATTATGATAACATATTATTTTAACAATTGTTTTCCTAGAATCATGTAGGATACACCAGTGAAAATCTTAAACTCTATATGTTGCATTCAAATGAAAAAGAGACATACATTATATAACTTTCAATAAACTGTGACAACATATTATTTTATTAAGTTTTCCCTATGATTAAACACAACGCGCCACATATGACACTATGCATCGATTTTAGTATATGTATATAGATAGATTATATACTCTTATTATATATAACTTTCTAATTTAATGATGTGGTTTGCCATGAAACACCAAATAAATATTTTTATTTTAGATAGAAAATGGAATATAGGTGGACATTAAAATTTTGAATGAAACATATATATATTTTTTTAAATCTAACTATATTTCTTTTTTACATTTCTTCATTTTTTCAATGTAATAAGTAATAACATTATCAAAATATGATATGTAATTATTGTATTTATATTATAATATGTAAATTTGTATAAAATAATTTATAAATCTCGTGCGTAAATCATGGGTACTGCACTAGTTGAATTTTACTTGTCACGACATTGATGTCCGCGCTGTTGTTCACAACCGTTTAAAGGCATTGAAAGTTTTCACCCAAAATTACGGCATATAGTTTGTAGTAGTTTTATTTAGAGATGGTAAAAAAACAAACGGAAATTTCGAGAGGTAACCCCGAGGTTTCGCGTAATTCGTGTGGTAAACAATAGTTTCAGATATTTCGCCCGGTAACCCCAGGGTTTCGAAATTTTTTGCCGCGCGCCCAGAAGTTTTACTTTGTCCAATAATCGTGATTTTAAAGTTATGGGTGGGTAAATTATGTAATATTAATAAAAGTTGTGGGAGCTTTTCATAAATACTCACTTTTTTCCTTTCTATCTGAGCGAGATGAGAGCAGATGTAGTCGCAGACGGAGGAGACGAAGTGCAGAGGCAGCCGGCGGCAACTGGTGTCTCTAGAGGGGAGGCGAGGGGAGGCGACGGGTTCGAGAGAGGTGGCGGCGGCGTGGACGGTGGCTGGCATCGGTGGCGAAGTCGGTTTCGGGCGGCGGTTGTGATTAAAGGTTAGTTTTCAGATTTCGAAAATTTTGAATAGCAAGACCGAAATTTCCATGTACTATCATCAATGTAGTCGTTATTGAGTCGGAAATCACCTATGTCCATATTTGATGATCTAGCCGACCCTGCTTTTGCAAAAGAATTCATCAATTCGACCGCACACCAAGTGTTTGACGAATTGTCTGCTCAAATAGAGAGTGAAGAAATCGAGACTTTGGATGATCTTCCTAAAGAATCTGATGGGAGCATCCGATTACAGAGATTTCTGGAAGGTAACTTTCCTATTGATCTATCTGCGCTTCTTAATCGTGGATTAGAAAATTATCGAGTTGCTACAAATGTTGGTGATAAGCTCCTGTGTTTTGATCCGGGAGGTGAGTGTGTGTTGGTTGCTGGTTATATTTTGTCGAGGGAAGGAATGATAAGTGGTTCAGTTGAACCTGTTTTAGAGGGGCATCAATTTGACAGAATATTTTTGACAAATTTTGTGCCCATAGAGTGCTCAGATGTAGGCTATTGTGTTGATTTTCCTATATTCGATCTGGGCAATTCTCTTAATATGAGAAGAGATGCTTTAAAGGATTTGATGGGTAATCCTATTAGTATTTCGATTTTTGATCCTGGAGGGGGTTTGGTACCAGGGAGCTTGTTCATTTTGGTGTATCAATAGTGTGTTCTCAGAGCACTTGATGCTGGTCAGCGGAGTAGCACGTCGGATTTTATCAAGCAGGTGAGTTTGATTGGGGCCATATCTAATGGTGGCAAGAGCTGCAGTGAGGCTTTTTTGTAGATTATTATAGATGACAAGTCCAACAGATATAAGTTTGCATTCAGGTCGGGCTGTAAACAGGAGCTATTGATATGTGATATATGTTCACTCTTTGTATGTCTACAATCTGCTTCTGACCCTGGTGGAGGAGGAAGAATAATGTCTATTGGATATACTCATCATTTGGGATTTGTGGCTTTAAGGAAAAAGGAGTCATAAGGCATAGGCAGGGAGTTACTTGACATATGATCCTTACTTGGATCTTGGTTTCTGAGGGTAGCTGACCTGATTTGCTTACCTCTAAACTTGGCAAGGACAAGAATACTGATTCGCTATCAGACTGTCTTAAACTCTTCCATGTTATTTAGTCCTGGAGGAAAATGGTTAGCATTTGGTGATTTTGCATATTTGAATGACAAGTTGGGAGAACTGATTATACTTGGAGTTAGTGTATATGGCTGCCTTTTGCAATCGAATGAGTTGCATGAGGTTACTACTTGCTTAAATCTTGAAACCAACAGCTATATGAAGCTATTAATCAACATATATGCTGAAACAAATAGGTTGACTGAAGTTAGTTTATAAGGCACCCAAATTCGAATCTGCTCTCTAAGACAATCTGATCTAAACGAGCATGAAATTGATCTAAATTTTGGTATTTTCCAAGTATGTAGCCTATTAGCTCAATCGGCAGAGCGATGTGTGTTGCACACAAAGATGTGGGTTCGACTCCCACATAGGCTAATCCCCAATGACAATTAAGACTATACCCCTATTATGATTAGTATTGGAAGATTTAAAGATTACAAAAACTCATTTGTAAATGTATGATGTGTGCAATCAAATTAGCCATTCGACAATCGACTATATTTGACTATATTCTTAGGTTGTTGTTATGAGAAACCCTATCATGCATAATTAATTAAGAATTTTCAACTAAGATTTTTCAACTAAAATAGTAAGTAACAATGCAATATCTAGATAGCCTACGTGGGATTTGAACCCACATCTTTGTGCATGCGCACGTTGCTCTACCAATTGAGCTAATAGGCCAAAATATTCAAGAAATAAACAAAAAATTTAACCAACATATTTGCTATCCATCCAAAGAGAAACATTAAGAATTACTTACATTGTCAAGCCTTGCTAGCTTAGCTGGTTAAGGATGACATGTAGTGACCAATAGGTCACGAGTTCAAATCCCCCTTCCCCGTATTGTAATGGTCTAAGTGCCTACCTATGAACCAAAAAAAAAAGAATTACTTACACTAAACTAAATTAAACAAAGCCATAGGCTTTATTCAGAAATGAGGAGGCGCTCCTCATTTACTACATGATAGAAACTTGTCTAATGATGGTACCACCTTTTTGTCAAAGAAACGATCGGTGCTACAAACATGGATGATGCTAGAGTCTGTTTGTTTGCCACTTCTTGTTGTAGAAAGTTGTTTCTTCTTAAACTTCTTCAATGTCTCGATCTCTTTGTTCTTTCATATGAGCAACACTGTAGGCCGGCTAGACAGGTGTGGAATCTGCTTCCAGATCTCGGCAGGTAGGGGAAGCACGAGAGGTGTCTTGGACGCTTTCGAGAAGATTATTGAGCTGAAGGATGAGACAGCGACACAAACATGGGCATATACTCTCGAGGCGATCTGGATGTAGTGGAACATTAGAAACTTAATTAAACTAATAAGAATGTAGTGAATGATGGAATTTCCAGTTAGTAATAGTATCACATCAAGGGCCATTTTCATTCTCCTCTTTTCATCAATTTTGAACATTGGAACGATGCAATAACTTGAAGCAATATCCCCTGGACATCAATTTAAGTATCAAAGTTTGCATTTCAAAAAATCAAAATCAAAGTTTGCATGAGAAGAATAAGAAAGTCAAAAGGTGAACCAAACAAAGTAACTCAACAGCTTTACCCCCACCCCCATTAAACCAATTCCCCTCATGCCTAACTAATATCCTTTTCCATTGAAGAAAATTGGAGGGTGAGTGAAGGAGAAAACTTGGTACCTTCTTTCCCTTCTAAACCACTCCCATTCTAAAAAAAGAAATCACTTCGATCAAGCATAAATTTGATGAAAGATTAAAACAGGTTATGCCAACATGACATGCTTATTGTCAAACTTGTAGTTTTCCTGATGAAGGGTAGTTAAGTGCTCAAGTGTATAAAAGGCAGAAACCTGTGACCCAAATCGGCAGTATAGAGGCTGAAAGATTAGTTGGGACTGGAATAAGGTTTACTCAGGATGCAGACAAAGAGAATTTGGAATAAGCAATTTCAGAACAATCTAACACAAAATTGCATAAATTGCACTTCAAGCAGAAATTTTATGAAACATTCAGCAAGTTTTTCTTTAAAACAAATAAGTTGTTTATGTGGAAAAAAAAAATCAGACTGTTTCTTTTTAAAAAATGAGCAAGTTTTAATGTCCGTAAGTTCAGTTGTAATGACTCAAGTTTGTCCTGTCTTCTAAAATTCCACAAGCTATTAAAAAAAACCCAGCAAACTGTGTATACTGAACTCGAATGGGAACAATGGGTTGTAATGACTCAAATTTTCCCCGTCTTCTGAAATACTCAACTACAACCACCCCAATAGCAAACATATATCATTTTTTCCTTCAAAAAGATCAATTTTAAGGACCAATATACCAGACTATTGCCCAGGGCCAATATATCATATTTATTTCTAATCAATCAGTGCATCAACAATGAAATCTCCAATTCTCCATTGTACACAAAGCTTAGACTATTACTCAGTGAACTACTTTGTACCTGGGAATTATACATAATTCTCCCACTAAAAGATTATAATAACCAAATCCAGATTAATAAGCAAAGATAAAGAAAACTACTGCACAAATCCCCCAAAAGAATTGCTTTATTCTAAATTGTAAGTGTAATCTGAAAGCAAATTCACATATACTGAGTATCTCTATTATCCAGAAAAATACATGGCCACATCTAATAAAGAAACAAAGGCAATTGTAGGAATTAAAGGGAAAACAATACCTTTGTTGTGTGGTAGACAATGACCAGGAAATGGCATAGCTCCATTGAATACTCCTAACTGCAACACCCAGTTGTTTTATTACCTTCTCCACCATCCTTTTTTGACTTTAATTTAAGGTGATCAAGAGATTAAATTCAGTCATATACTTACTTCCAAGTACAGTATATCAAGAGACTTTGAATAAACATTGGTAAATTCAGCAAACTACCGTGGTTTACTTCCAATTTAAGGTGAAGATTAAATTTAAGAAGGGAAAAGAAGATCGAGAGAATTCTGAGCAATCACAATCGGCATATATGTGATCAAGAGAAAACCAATCAACTAAAGATGTCAAATCAAAGCGAGGAAAACAATTTAAAATAGAGAAATAAATCTAAGAAAGGTAATTTTTTCAACAAACAAACCCAATCTGACTTTAAAACCAAAAACGTTGAGTGGCATCTATTTCTACAGCAACTCAATTGATAACAAATAAAAATACTAAATTCTAAACCTAAATGCCCAAATTTGAGAAACGTTTTCCTTTTGCTGCTGCTCTAGAGTATATGTGCATGAAGACCTTTTTAAGAAACATACAAACACAAGCTAAACCTTAGCAAAAGAAAAAGAAATCCAACAGATTCATGAAGTCAGATTGTAGAGACAACAGAATCTATTATCTTTGATCTAATCCAATACTCCGTAGAACATAATGTCACTAAGATGTAAACCTAGCAGAAACGACCTATTCCAAACTACCGACCTATTCAACTCAAGTAGTCTAACTTTAGATAAATAAGGCATTTTCCAGCATGTACCCTAAAATCAATCACTAGACTTGTAAACGACCCAGCAAATCCATCTCATAAGGCAAATTGAACCACAAAACCCTTAATTCTAACTAAAAAGAGTCGAATCAAGCACACAAGAGCAATCGACTTCTCCTTAATCGAAATAGAAGAACCTCAAATCTCATAAAATCGAAATCAAAACAACAAATGGAATTGAGCAGTTGGTGAAGATTGAATCAAAACAGAGTTTTGAAATTAAATACCCAGATTTGCAAAGCAAAGTGTACAAATAACCGTGAAAAAAAAGAGTTTTGAAATTAGGTTACCAATCCCTTCTTTTTAGCATTTGCTTGGAATGATTCCTCTCGGTTGAATTCCAATTTCAATAATTTAGATCCCAGATAAACTAAAACCATACAAGTGTATAGGGAAACAATTAAAGGACAAGTAGAAACAAATATTTTGGAGAAAAACGTTCCTATTTCATCCAGCAAATCCATCTCATATGGCAAATTGAACCACAGAACCCCTAATTCTAAATAAAAAGAGTCGAATCAAGCACACAAGAGGAATCGACTACGCCTTAATCGAAATCAAAACAACAAATGGAATTGAGCAGTTGGTGAATATTGAATCTAAATTGAACATGGAATTGAGCAGTTGGTGAAGAATAGCCAAATTCAGAAACAACAAATGGAAACCCTAAATCTATCAAACACAATTTGGCTACTGAAACACTAAGTACCTCTTGGTGAATTTCAAGTACCCAAACACCACCTGATCCCGCCTCTCTTACACGTCTTCTTCCGAACCTGAACAAAATGAATCCAATTTAAAAAAATCGACAAATTTTGAATCCTTAAGGTGATGACATAGATTCGATCAAAAGTTGTCGATAAGAAACTTAAGCAAAGTAGGAGACATGGCAGAGACAAGAAAAATCAGGGATTCAGCAATGTCTTCCCTCATTTTCGATCTCCAGAGCAGCGTGCTCATCCATAGAAGCAGCGACAAGAAGCATCTTGATCCAAACTAAAACTGCAAAGCGGTTTAGCAGTTATACCATACGGAGAAGAGAAAGAAAGAAGAAAAAAATTAAAATTAAACCTAATTACTTCCAACAAAGCAAAGCACTCAAACCGATTCGATTTCTGCAGACAAAGGGCCTGAATCAGACGGCGGAAATCTCGCAACTCCAGTGCATCACCCTTCGGGGGAATTGAGACCTAGGAAGATTAAAGAGCGTAAATGCTTCAAGTTCAGTGTGACCAAATCCATAAAAAATATGCAAAATCCCCAATCGAGAAACTAATAGCTGAAATCGATGTCGGATGAAGCTAATTATTAATCGATCGATAGCAAAAACTTCACTTCACCGCTACATCCACTTCTCGCTCGTCTATATCGACTCGTTCCGGTGAGACTCGTTTTTGACCTTAGTTCCGACGTCCATGGAGGAATGGAAACCACCCTTTCAAACCTGCGCAAAATAAGAAGAAGAAATAAGAGATCCGACATTGAGAAAAAGAAAGGAGAAATTTCTGATTGAATTACCCGAACCCTAATTTTTTTTTTAAAAAGACAGTTAAATCAAACCCATACCTATCGATGGAGTTGAAGTGGCGCCCTCATGTGAGGCGGAACCCTAAAAGTTTGAAGAAGACGAAATCTCTGCTTCCTTGGAAGAAAGGGAACCTCTTCGATGGCTCTTCGGCGGGCAAAGCCTCGGGGAAGATGGAGATCCGACCATTCCTGCTGCTATACTTCAATTCCTTATCGACGAATAACCCCCTCCGTCTTTTCCTCCTGCGGCTTGAGCCTTTCTTGGCGGCAAACTCCGGCCCTCATAGTTGTTCCTGAAAGATCGTCGACCTTGAATCGTTCTTCCTCCTGCATATTCTGATTGAGAGGGGAGAGCAATTTGGGAGAGAACGTGGGTGTGAGCAGGGAAGGAGGGAGGCCAAAAGAAACCGCTTTAAAAGAAACCGCTGCCTAAAACCTTCAAGAAATTTTGCTAAGACATGTGGCAAAATCTTTTGCACAAAGAAGTCTTTTGCTTTTATATTTCAGGGGATAGTGGAAGTGAGAGGCAGAGAGGGGAGTGTTGGTGTCTTGTGCCGCAAGGCATAGATTTATTCAATACTCCGTATTTACTCAGTCCGCGTGCGGTTTAGCGCGCACGATCCTCTATTATACGGAGTATATGCCAAATTGGCTCTTTTTTCACAACCCTCCAAACCTTTTTTTTTTTTTGTGCCCTTCCAGTTCCAATTAATCATTTCTTTTTGCGTTGAACGAAAATGTTCAATCTCTTATTCTATCGTTTTGATTAATTCGTTTATTTATTACTAGTGTAGGCCCGTCCCGTGTACGGAGAATGCGTTAATCGAAATATAAATTATTTTTTATTTTAAAAAATAATATATATATAAAATTAGTTCGGCAGGTTATATATAATCTCAATATCTTTTAATTAGATTCTCTCAAAATATAAATAAAATTTACATTTATGAGGTACTATGTAAAAGTGTTTTTTTTTTCTAATCTATGGTTAATTAAATCTCATGTAATTTAATTAAATAGTTGATTTTTAAAAATATTTTATTTTTATTTTTTTATTAAATATTTAGTATTTATTTATTACATTAGTTTACTAAAATATCTATATACAGATGGATTGTGACTACATATATGGCTATATAATATTTTAATTATTTATTTTGGCCTCAAAAAATAATATAGATAGATACTACCTCCGTCCAAAAATATATTGCCTTTACTATTCATGCACGCTTTTTTAAAAAGGTAAAATCAATAAGTTTGTAATTATTAAAAAAAATTAATAAAAAAGTTAATATTTTATATAGTTTTTAGCTCCTAAAAAAGCGTGCATGAATAGTAAAAGTCCATGTATTTTTGGACAGAGGGAGTATAAAATAACAATTATTAAATGATTGGTTTTGATATAAATAATTCTTTCCACAAAAAATAATCTAAATATAAATAAAATAGCACCTATCAAATATTAAATATTTATCTATTAATATTTTTGGTAAGTATGACTATAAAAATTAGTTTTATTAATTATTTTTATTACTACTACTACGTTTAATTATATTGATATAGTTTTTTCCTTATATAATATTTACTCCTTTATAAGATATTTCATCTATCCAATTATATGTGTTAATGGTAAAATAAAATAATTATTTTTATTAGATTTCCTTTTTTGACGGGAGAAAGCTTTGCGAGACGCACTCACGTGCCGCCACGTAGGCAGATTCACTCACGCGCCGCCACGCAGGCTTCAATGCATTGGTTTTAGTATATGTATATAGATAGATTACTTCATTTATGAATAAATTATCAAAATCTTTCTTCATCCAATTTTGGGATTTATAAATGAGATAAATTACTTGAATATATGTTTTAAAAATGTCAATTAAGCAATTAACCTTCTCAAAAAAATCATTAGTCAATGAAATAATAATAAATCAATCAATCAATAGAAAATGTATATTTGACTAATTTATCTCATTTATATTTTATATGTACATTATTTTGACATTGTTTTGATTCTATATATTATTCATTGCACCAATGACATCTTTTTTTTAGTTGACGATACATTATAATATGTGATTTGAGTGGATAATTCACTATTTAAAGTGTACGGGTAGAATTAGTTGTTGATGTCACATTTTATTGAAGATGTTTTATGAGAAAATTTCTTTATTGATGTCGCATTATGTTAGTGGGCACTTTGTTCATGCTGCTTTGAAATACTTTACTTCGCGGCAAAGCTTATTGATGTAGTTATTATATGAAGTGTGTCACCTCCACTGCATTCTCTGTGCACAGTGGCAGATCTGGGGGCGGGATAAGCCCCCGTTGGTCAAAATAAAGGTATATGTATATTTTTATATATCTGTTCATTTAGTAGTATATAGAAGTGAAGTAAAAATAAATCACAAAGATGAGATAGCTCAATGGATAGGACACAAGACAAGTTTAATTGGGAAGCGAAACGTCCACGGTTAAAATCCCAGCTTCCCCACCTTTTTATTTGCCTTTGTTGCATCTGTTTTATTTTTAAAAAAAAACACCAGCCTTTTTTTTTATCCCAACAGAGATTCGACAGCAACGCAGCAACGAAGAAAGCGAGCGTGAGAAGCTCTCCGGCGCCACTGTAATTTGCACCTCCGGCCATCCATCTCCGGCGAACTTGTGAAGGGGAATCGAATCGAAAAAAATCTTTCAATCTAAACTTCAAAAGGTAAAGTTATTTGTCTTCCTCTCCCTTTTAATTTGATTGTTTTTAAGTTGAATTGATTGAGTGTAAATCAATTTTGATTAGAATTTGTAGAGTTGAGATTTGAGAAATGAAAATCCATTTGGGGATTTTCGATTAGAGTTTGTGATTTGCGACAAATAATTTTGTGGCTTTGTGTTTTTTTTTTCCCTCTTCCTTTTAATTTGATTATTTTTAAATTGAATTGATTGGGTGTGAATCAATTTTGATTAGAATTTGTGGAGTTGAGATTTGAGAAATAAAAACTGATTTGGGATTTTCGATTAGGGTTTGTGATTTGTGAGAAATAAATTTGTGGCTTTGTGATTTAATTTGAAAATTGAAATTGTGGTCTGTGGCTGTGGTGAGAAATAGATTTGTGAATTTTTTGTTTTTGATTCGGAATTGTGGCTTGTGATTGTGGTTGTGAGAATGAATTTGTGAATTTCACTAGTACAGATTTAATGTTTATCAGGACCAAATTATCGGGAGTTTAAAAAACCTCCTGAAAGACGAATCTCGCAAGAGGGTTTTAATAAAAACTCCCGATAAATGTGGGTTTTTACCCTTTTTAAAAAATAGAGTATATTCGGTCAGGAGTTACTTAGGTAACTCACTAGAAATAAGAATTTCTATCGGGAGTTCTTTAATAAAACACCTGAAAGAGCCCTATCTCAACTGCTAGAACCCTAGAAACTGTACGCCGACGATGGAATCGCTCGATCAACTCTCCAGTTCAATCCGTGGTTGAAGAAGATCACCACTGGCGTTGCAAACCTGTTCATTGCACTGTCTAATGTAGAGGAGGGTAGCGAGTTGCTCTCGCTCTCAATTGCCTTTGTTGGCCGTTCCTCGTTCGCCTCCTTCGCTCCCTCTGCTCGCCGTTCGCCGACCATTGGCCTCACACCTGCTGTTTTCCGACGCCATTGCCCTTTTTCCTGCTGCTCGTTGTTCGCCATCGCCCTTGTCAATTGCAGAGGTTTAGCAGGTTGGACGTTGGATTCGCCCTCCTCGACAGGTTCGTGCTACGTACTCTTCGGCCTCTTTTGCTATTCACCCTCTCCCGTAGTGTTTATCGAATCTCTGTTGTCCCATTAATTAGGGTTCGCAGGTGTCATAACCACCATTAGAATTTTGCACATAGTTTCAGAGTTGGTCAGTCAGAAACTTGTGCTTGTGCAGCAGTGGTTCTACATATTTAAAAAAATTAATTAAATGATATTGTAGTTTAGCTGTAAAATTTTGAAGTTGGGTGTTAGACTACAATTGGTGATGTAGGTTCCGCAATCCGCAAAACATTATAGTGATGTTTTAAGTGTCATTCAACATATAAGCAGGATTGAAGGTGTTAAGGGTGTATATAGGTACAATCTTAAACTCGAACATTTCAAACCGTCATTTCTAGGGAAAAAAAATCAGCCCCCCCTTACAAAAATTCTTGGATCCGCCACTGTCTGTGCATATCAATGACACTCTAAAGGGCTTCTTCAACGGAGGATGAGGGATGTGGCAAGGAGATCTCTTGTCTCCTTACTTCTTTGTTTTGTGTATAGAGCAAAGTTCTGTACATAATGCCACAAGAAGAAACTGATGATCCAAAATTTAACTACGTACCACCCTAGGTGCAAGGAATGTAAGCTTGAGCACCTTGATTTCACAGATAATCTATTACTCTTCTTTAGAGTTGATGTTACCTCGGTTAGAATTCTCAAGTAATGCCTTGACAAGTTCTTTGTTGCGTCTAATGCATATTGGATGTTACGAGTGTTTCTCAACATCTCACTGTCGTCGTTGCTAACTCCAGCGGCTCCTGCCACCGCTATCGTCCCTCTCTCCACCGTTGAACTAATACGTCTTCTCTTTGGTTGTTGTTTGATCTCTATGTGTCGCCTTTCTGAATCTAAAATGAAAAGTATTGATGACTACCCATTTGAAAAGAATTTGGGTTAATTGTTAAAAACACCCACATAGTTTATCAATATTGCAATATTTATCCATATGAAAGTTCAAGCTTACACTTTTTAACCAAAACCCAAGTTTTGGGCACGAGGTAAGATATTTTGAAACTCTAGGATTATCAAGCGAAAAATTTTAAACCCTTGTTTACCATCCGAATTAACATAAACCACATGGTTACCTTGTGAAAAATCTATAGTTTTTTTTATATATTTAATTAGCTATTTGAAAAGATATAACTACCCTATTCACTTTAAATAAATTTTTTTTATAGTAATTAAGATGCAAATAATTAGTTTATCACTTAATTACGAAATAATAAAGACGGATACAACAAAATAAATGATGTAATATGTGATCTAAGTTGCTAAATTACATATATAATATGGCTCAATCTAACATACATATTAACTCTTAGGTGATGTAAGAGTTAAGTAATAAAAGAAAGGAGAAGAAGAAAGTGTCGATCAATTTGTTTTTTTTTTAATTAAGTAAAGATTCGAGATCAGGCAAGCCTAATTCTTGAGAGGCCGATGAGTTGGTAGATGAGAATCACCTAAAAATACAGAAAAAAAAAATAGATGCAATAAAACAAGCAAAAACAAACTCCCAATAAGTCGAGAACGTCGATGACGAACGGAGTCAGGCACCACCAAACAGTAGCATCGCAAGCCATCGACACAGTAGTAATCTATCTCCTGTGGGTAGTGCAGACAAAATTCCAAGGAAGCTCCTTCTCAGATATGGAGTCGCCATGAAAGCACCACCTCGACCCTAGTCAGTCGCAACTCCATACTCGACTCCCCCAACAAAGCACAAGAACTCCTAGAAACGTCGGAAGCAGAGTCACCACTGGCAGGGAGCATCCAACATCCGTGCTCAGAACCACCTCGGCCCTAATATATGTATTGAATCATAAACATAAAAAACGATATTTATTTATATAAAAATTCAATACGTGTAATTTTTGTGTGTGTTAATCGAGCCTTGGCGTGCAAGGAAAAAAAACCTTGTACGCCAAGGAGAATCCAACATCCGTGCTCAGCAAGCACCTCCAGAGAGGTCGTGCATGTAACCACTGGCAGGGAGCCCGAGACCAAGACCGAAGAGGATGGAGACAAAGGTTGGTGCCAAAGGACACATCCGACAAATGCATGATCCTCTTCCACCATTACAAATTCACCCTTCCTCTAGCTCTTGGAAGGAGACTTGCAACAAATTAAACGCAAAAAGTCGTCCCCTGAACCCAATTAGACACGAATTCCCAACAACAATCTCGGCCAACGATCTTACACATCCATGAAGACGACATCAAATTGACACTCTTCAAGGAGAGATTCTGGCCAATAAACATGACGAGAGTGAAGGTAGAAGCAGATCTCACCCTAGAAGCTAGAAATGCACAAAAACGAATCTGCAAACCCCAAACATAGTATACAAAGGAGCCCGATTAGTTGTGGGCGGAACATGGTACCCATAACCATTCCGGAATGGCTCACCGGAAAGGACTTGTGGATAGTACCCATATGTCCCCGGTTCGAACCCCGAAATGACCGTTCTTCATTTACCTATTCAAGGAACATGGTAACCATCAACAAGGATCTTGCCGATTTTAGCAAAAACAGGTTGAAAAAGAGGAGAGCGAATCCCTAAGATTTAAGATGATCGGGTTACCGAAGGCACGGTGATCGAAGGAAATGGGGGCGCGCGGGGAGCGCATTCTCCTGTCCGTTTGCTAATTAATTACTTATCGATTAAATGCTTTCTCCTGAAAACACCTATAATTTTTTACTAATAAAATTTGTTGATTGAAATTTTTCATTAAAAGTTAGATCTGTTGCAATTTTTTTTTTAAATAATAATGTAGTAAGGAAATAATAGATAAAACATGAAAAGGGTTAATAATATCACGATTTTTTTATTTCATGCTCCAAAGGAATAGAATAAAAAAACCGATAATACAAAAACTCAATAAATATTTTTTTTTCCGAAGCAAGATAAGATTTAGGATGGGTCCCGACGAACGTAAATAAATCTATGAATGGGCGGCTGGAGCCTGGAGGGAATAAAAACTGCTCCACCCCCACCACCACCCTCCACCTCCATCCCTGTCGCCTCCGCCTCCAAGGCCGCCACCGCCGCCTCGAGCTCTCTCTCTCTTTCTGTCTCCATCTCTCTGGGTCTCTCTCTCTCTCTGGGTCACTCTCTCTCGCTCCGGCTCCGGCTCTCTCTCGCTCGATGAAGAAGAAGACGATGAAGACGAAGAGGCACGTCCTCTTCGTCTTTAAAGGACGGGCTTGCACGTTCTTAAGGACGTGCAACACGTCTTTAAGAACGTGCCCTATTGCACGTCTTTAAGGACGTGCAAGCACGTTATTAAAAAAAAAACGTGCTTGCACGTCCGGGTTTGGGTGACTCTCACCCCACTTGCACGTCCTTAAGGACGTAGGAATTTGCGGTGTATATAGCCGAAACGATAAAAACTGGGAAAGAGAACATAACGTGTGTTTAGTTAATTAAGTTAGTAAAAAAAAAGGTAAGAAAAAATAATAAACATGAGGAGTAATTATGAGGTCAAATCTTGTTGTTTATATTTTTTTATAATATTTTTCATTCTCGTCATTTTTTTACATGAAAGATAACAAATTTTCATTCATATTTTTTTATACCATAAATCTATATTTATATTTTATATATATCCACCCCTTATCTATATAAAATACTAAAACAGAGACCGTTTAACAAAATCTAGAATATGACATTATATGATATATATATATATGTTTAATAAATTATTACTATTGCCCCATTATCAATCATATAGTTTGGTTACGGTTTTTGGATTCAATATTATACTACACAATATATATATATATATATATATATAGTATGGGTAAATTGTGCACAAGACTTAGGGTGTACCTTGTGCACAATTGTGAACCCTTGGATTGATTGTGATGGATGGGTAAGATTAAAAGAGAGTTTTCTTTTAAAAAAAAAAATTCAGATGGGCCCCACACAAAATTAAAAGGAACGACCCTTTCCCTTGCGCGTGACTGCGTGAGATTGTTGAGAATTGTGGGACCCGCCCTTGATTTGATCGGTATTATATTTTTGATGAAATCTGATCGGTATTATTAGTAATGGGATGGTGGTGAAAATATATGATTGTTGTGTGCGATCATGAGATGGTGGTGAATTTTTGTTATGTTTTTTTCCTTTTTAAAAAAAAACGATAGTGTATATAAAAAAAATGGTATATATCCCCTCATATATTTTTAAATCAATTTTTTGTTATAAAGATTTGTCCATTCCAAATAATATTATAAAGATTTGATATTTTTTTTTGTTATTATCTATCTAAATCAATTTTAAAATTTTGGCAATTCCACCGAATAATGTTTTGCTTTCTATCGAATAATATTTTGAATTCCACCGAATAATTTTAAAATTCGGTAAAATTTATGAAATTTGGGATGAGAATAAGCGACGTTTACAATTATCCTCGATAATCTGATAAAAGGTGAAATGTGAAACATTATTTAGTGAAATATGAAGCATTATTAGTATAAATCGTAAGTATTAATTAGTGATTTGAGTTTTCTTTTATCTGAAATTGATGGACAAAAAAATAAAACATTATTCGGTATATATGACAAATTATTCTGCAGAATTGGTAATTTTTTATTTGAATTGGATGAAAAAAAGAAATATTACATTATTCGGTACCATGTGAAGCATTATTCAATGGAACCGGTAGAATTTTAAAAACAACGACTATGAAAATACATGTATATATACCATACTATATATTAAATTATTGCATGCATGAAAATGGGTTCACAAATCACAAGGACGTGCAAGCCTTGTGTCTAATTAATATTTTTTTTTAAAATTAACCCCTTTTAATCATGCACGTCCTTAAGGACGTGCATGATTTGGGGTGTATATAGCCGGACCGCATGAAAATACATGTATATATATATATACCATACTATATACGGAGTATGAATTAAGTAATCGTACAGTAAAAAACTAATATTAGGCCATTACTTGGAAGGAAAAGAAACATATAGTAATAAATTAATATGAACTAAGTACTAGGTATAGAAATGAACGTTTACAAAAAAAAATCTGGATATTCATAAAAAAATAAAAAAAGCAAGAGGGGGATGGGGTTGGGCAACACGCACAGGGAGATGGATTGTGGGTGGTTTTTTTCAAGTGGGTCCCATAATTAATTAAAACGAATTAAAAAAATTCTATTTAATCATAGCCATCCATTTCCTATCTATCAACGGTCCGGATTTGTGCACAAGGTACACTATAAGAGGTGTGCACAAGGTACGCCCGCCCCACCTTTCGAGCCGCGGGTACCCTAGGTTTACAAAAAAAAAAGCGAGGAAAGCGACGATGAGACGCGAAGCGAGCGAGCGAAGGGCTGCCTCCTGGCTGCGCGCCTGCGCTGCCTGACCATCCGCCCCGGCCGCCTGCACCATTCCGACGACTCGACCAGTGACCACCAGTCGTCCACCGGCCCGGCGCGCCGCCTGCACTGCACAGTCTGCACCGCTGCGACTCTCGAGTCTCGACTCTCAGTCTCGCTTCGAAATCGGTAATTTTGCTCATATTTTGTTAATTTTAGTTACTTGCCTCTTGAATTGAGTTGGTGAATTTGATTTCTTTGCAATTAAAAGGTTTGAAATGTGAATTGATTTGAAGAATTGGAGAATTGAAATTTTGTTAGGTTTTAGGGTTTGAGATTTGAAGTGTGAAAATTGGGGATTTTGATTATTATAAATTGTTTATGTCATTGTTTATGAATGAATTAGGATTAGAGATTTGGAGAATTGAAATTGTTGTTCTTTGTTTAGGGATTGAGTTTTGTAAGTGATTTGAAGTGTGAAGATTGAATTGGGGCTTTTTTTCATTGTTATTGCTTATGAATTTTGAATAGGGATTTCGGTATGGATAGATATTTTGCTCGAATCAACAAAATACCAAGTGTTGGATCATCCACCCCTCGCAATACCAAGTGTTGGATCATCCACCCCTCGCAACGTAACACACAAGATGTCAGATGATCACCTCTTTGACAATCTTGTGTGTTACGTTGAGAAAGATATCTTCAACAGCATCGACAATGAACCTATTTTGGAGCATTATCAAGCCATGAGAACCCGCAGGGTAACCTAGGTTTTAGGGTTTGCTTATGAATTTTGAATGGTTTTGTTGAACATTTGGATTTATTTGTAGACTTGTAAAATTGAATGTTATTTTGTTAACTAAGTGACGATGCAAAACTTTAGCTTGGAATTCCGCCCCACCTTTCAGGAAGTTCTGCGGCCGCCACTGTGTATATATATATATCATCACAATTAATTCAAATAGTAAAATGTTATATATCTTTATTAGTGATTTTTTTTATCTATATCTATATCTATATTTAAATTTAAAATACTAAAGCAGGTATCTGAAATGGGCTTTGATGCGATTTCGCATCCATAAAATTTTCTGGATTAAAACGGGATTATTTTTTCATATGTGTCATATTCTGAATTAAAATAATATTTTCTTTTTGGGCCACATCAATTAGTAAGCCAAATAGTTGGGTGGAAAACTTATCTTTTTAGACTCAATAATCTATCCAATATAACTTTATATCTTAATTATGTTTTTTTAATAAATATTCAACCTTATATTTTAATTAGTTAGAAAACTTAGCTTTTTAGATCAAATAATCTATCAATTATTTGGTATTATTATTTGCGCGTATATCATTTTTTTTATGAAACAACCGTATATCATGAATCACTAACAATTACACAATTATATAATATTACAATTACAAACCGTTAATCTTAGGTCATTTAATCTTTTTTATTTTTATTTTTTATTAAATTCCAACATATATACAAACCGTTAATTTTAGGCCATTTAATCATTAACAATTACATAATCATTTAATAATACAAAAAATATAATAATAAAAATTAATATACATCCCAATTGGATAAAATATGAAATTGAATTTTTATTTCTCCAATTTACATAATTTATCTTTCTTTTTCTTTGTTAATAGTAATACCTATCATTTATTGGAAATAGGTACCACATAAAATATTTTGAATTTACAAAATCTTAGTGAGAAATTAGTTTACATTTAAAAAAATTGTACACAAAAGTTCTTATTTTATATGACTATAAAATAGTCAAAATTAAGTTAAATATGTAGATTGTGATTTACAAAAAATAACAGAGATTGTATATTTATAGATTTTTCTAAATGATGAACTTTTTAATGTATATAATAAATATAATGAATATTGAATTAATGTTTTTTGAAATAAAAAAAATTAAGAAGATGGAACTATAATTTAAAATTAATGTTTTTTTTTTGTAATATGCATGCATATGATTAAAACATAATATAAATTATATATTTAATTATTTTTACTACATAGATTTATCATTTTATCCTTTATCATACATGGTATTATGATGAATATTTATCCTTTTTTTTAAGTTGTTACGAAGTAGTAATTTATATACTTGCTAACCATATATTGATTTTAAATAAAAAGAAGGTTAGTTTAGTTTATGATTAATTGAAAACTCCCAGAATAAAGATTAAATCAATTTTATTCTTTATAATTTAATAAAAAATAATAGTTTAAAAATAAATTAAGTAAGTAATAAAATATATTTTTTTAAAGAAACAGTGCAAAGTCGCGGGCCACGATACTAGTACTTATTATTTTAGAAGCAGACTCTTTGTAAAAGAATGAGTCACGTGTCCTCTTTGAGCAAAACTAAGAAATTAGCCTTTCTCCCACGTTCTCTCCTCAACCGCTTCAATCCCTGAGTAAAACTAAGAAGCCCTAATTTGCAGTCTTTCTCCCACGTTCTCTCCTCAAATGCTTCTTCTTTTCTACTTCCATGTTCTCCCAATACAGTTCCACTCCCAATTTATTAAAGCCGGCCACTTCACCATCATCTTCTCCGCCAGTTTTTTCCACAAATTTTTAGGGTTTGGGTTTTCCAAAGAATCGTCGGACTTGTGAGGGAGCAAGGGACGATGCTAGGAGGGAGAGCCGTCGGGCTGCTGAAAAAGAGGGAGGAGGAAAGACGAGAGACGACTATGTGATTTGGATCGGCGACGGAAAGATTTGAGGTCGGGAAAGAGAGGTTGTCGAGACAAAGAGGGTTTGCACTAGAGAAGAGAAGCTCACCGGGAAGGGTGACGCCGGTGACTCAGTGAGGGGGTGGACGCCGGATATTTGTGTGGGCGATGGTCCTTGCTCGAGATTTGTGTGGGCGATGGTCGACGACCCCGATTGTCCCATCCTTCCTCCTCTTCTACTCGGATTTATAATCTCTGTAGATCAAAGGCCGAGTGACATCTCAGCCGGCTGATCTCTCTCCCTCCAAAGGGAACGAAGAGATCGAGACAACTGTAGAAACCAATCCCCGCTTCAATTTCTTTTGGGATTGAAATCCTCCACACTCGCAAAAAGCAACCGCGAGATTTGTTTCCAGTGATCTCGATTCTGGTCCCGCATCAATGGCACCGGTTTCAGCACTCGCCAAGTACAACCTCTAAAGGTAACGTATACTCCTGTCACTACCATTCTTATGGGAATGTCAAATTTAAACAAAAAAAATTGCCTTTTCATTTGGATGAACACACTTTGGATGATCTACTTCTGCAATTGATCAATCTTCTTAGCATTTGAGTTTTTGAACCTTGAAAGACATGACTCCATAACTAGATGGTTTTAAAAGCCAGTTGAATTGAGTTTCTATATATGAATTGAAATAATTAATTCCAAGATTGTGTGTAAATAAATTTATGTGTGCTGTATGGGTATCTGAATTATAATTCTTGCAGAAATGTGACAAGTAGCCTGATGACTAATTCCAAGATTGCAGTACAATTTACTCATCTATTCATCTAGGAGCGATGAGAGTTCGCAAATAAGGAGCCTGAGACGTGTCGATGCTAGATCCAACTCAAAGGATTCTTTGGAAATTATCAACTGTATAGAATATCTTTGAAAGTTCCTCCTCTCTTGGAAAGTGATGTGATCCTGGACGATGGTAGCTTGGTCGATGAACCTGGAGGAGAATATGACACCGTTGATGGATCTTGGAGGGATGAACATGTGATCCCAGCCTTGACAAGGCAACCTCGGAAGCTCTTACCTTGGACGACATCATATCTCCGGAAGAAGAAGACCTCAAAGTCTTATAACTTGATGAACCGACATCTGCTCGCTATTTTGGCTCTGACTGTAGTTGTGTTTGTCCGAAGAAGACGCAAGAGGACTCGTTGGAAAGCTGATTTCGAGGGCTGCGACATTGTTGAAGACGTCTCCCACCAATTCTACTCCGAAGATGGTCAAAAATCTCGTTCCTTGCAGCAGCTCTAAGCTGAACGAAAATTTGAAGTCTTTTTTTATCCCACATCAATTAAAACACACGGAGATGCCAATAATAAACTCCTATATATATGTGTAAACACTTTTCATTTAAAAACAAGTTGAAATTTGAGAAAAGTGAGCCTTTTAGCTTCCTGTGATTCGGGTTAAGAATCTCGTTCTTAGGTGAGAGGCCGGGAACAAAACCTTCGGTGAGAGGCTGAAGGAGATTCCTTAGTGAGAGACGACGGAATCGAAGGGTCGGAAACACTCGGAGTGCGAGGCCGAGAGTGTGGAAGATCGAGTGTTGGAGAGAGCTCGGAGTGCGAGACCGAGAGCGATCTTGCATCACATATCCCTCAACCCCATACCCCTTCTTTACCACCATTCTAAGGCCTTCCATAGCCCCATTATCACCCTCAATCCTACCCAAAACGTCACTCCCAAAACAGCCCTCAATACCTCTCAAACGAACCCAATTTCGGAATCGTCTCTGCACGGGCGACGTCTCGGTAAAACTCGATTTCCCGCTTCGTCTGACATCCGATTGACAAGATCTGCCCCAATCCGCAACTGCGACTTCAAGATCTACAAAAGTAGTACTCGCACGTTTCCAGAAGCCTAGCCAATCGACGGTAAATCTGCATTCTTTGCCGACTGATCTGCTGCTCCAGAACTGCCAACAAATTCCCGACTTCTCGAAACTCTCGTCGCCGGTCCTCTTGCTCGAGCCTGGGTCCGAGCACGTCAAGTGGTATCAGAGCAACGACAAGGGTTCCTCAAGCTTTCGGGGTACGAACTACTATCTCTTTGCTTAATCTTTAGTTTTTGCAAAACTTGCTTGATTAGGCCCGAGAGATTGCAATTGTTCGTCTTCCCAATTCATGTGTCTCGTGTGCTTATTCTTGTCCCCACTTCATCGTCCTCTAGTTGCTTGTTAAACCATCGGAAATTGTTAACTGCATTGCTTCCTTCATGCTTTGCTCTTGTGTCCACCGATCAACTCCAACCGAAGTAATCAGTTGATTGAATTGTTGTTGCTTGAGTAGCCTAATGGAGTGTTACGTTTCAATTAATGCCGGTGATCATTCAGCTGCTCCCACTTCAGGCTACGTTTTGAGGAGTTTTTTTTGTTTGTTTTGTTCATTTAAAAAAAAAAAACAAGAAGAAAAAAGGAAAAAAAAAAGCAAAAAAAAAAATAAAACAAGAGTTGTTTGTTCCATTTAAAAAAAAAGTGAGTTTGTTTATTGTCTTCTGTTCGAATAGGGAAATTTTGGCAAGTAATTTGGTTACATGTTCTAGTTGATCAATTTCCATCGTTTTGCAAGTAATTTGGTTACATATTCTAGTTGTTCCATTTCCGTCGTTTGAGCTATTGAACCCACTTGCTTCCATGTAATCTTTACATTGCAATCTCAATTTTTATTCGGGCTAGATCACTTGTTTTGCATTATCTAAGGACCATAGCGGGTTTTGGTAAATACTCGTCGAAAGGCCCTTGTTGAAGTGCTCGAAGGTTGCTCGTTAGGCTTACTGTACTTGCTATTGTGTGTTGGTGCTAGTTGTCGCTAGCGATTATTCAGGTTCTTGAGTGTCGTGCCCTTGCATTGTGAAAATGAGAGTTGAGAGTGTTGCCTGTTGCAACAGAAAAAGGAGAGGTGAGAGCAACACTGAGTAGTGTTAGAAAAGGTGAGTGAGAGGAGAGCACCATCTAGAGTAAGGAGCGGAGAGCCAAACACCGAGGAGGTCTGTTACTACTAACTGCTTTCATATCTGTTGTTTGCTCATTTTGCAGGTTCTCAAGTCTCTTTCTTTTCTGGAGTACATTATAGTGAGACAAACACTTTAAACACACGAGCGGAGTGTGTGAGAGAGTGTGAGCGTCCACCAAAGTGAGAGAGAGATTTACATTTTCTCTAACTTAACTTGTTTGCTTGTTTTGTATGATGTCGCATCATTTAGGCCAACCTAGTATGGTGCATGGTGGAGGAGGTACCACTACGATCAAGGCGCTATCAACCCGAATTGGACAGATGGAGGATGATGTGGCTGAGATCCTACGGCGTCTGCCTCCTACACCAAAGAACAAGGTTAGTGACGTCAACATAAATGATGATCCTCATCAATTGGGACGAGACCGAAAAGGACATAGTGGAAGTCATCATGTGCACCATAAGCCTCGACGTGAGTCATCTACACGCTTTGAGAGGACTTCTTCTAGAGAGCATCACCGAGCTAGGCGTGGAAAAGAGTTTGACATTCAGACATCATTGCTACGGATGGAGACGCTAAGACAGGGTCTTCGCTCTCCTGATGATTACTACAAAGATCTTCATGCTCTCCTGCAATGTTCTGGGACAAGGTATGATGAGGCTTATATACTTGCTAAGTTTCTTGCAGGGCTTAATTCGGATGTGGCAGATTTTGTTTTGCGCTCTCGTCATACCCATGTTGTTGATGCTTTGAACCATGCTACTCATGTCTATGAGAAAGTTCTTAAGAAGACTATCGTTGTCCCTCCTTCTCGACGTTGCTCTAGTCGAGATAGCACCACCAAGCATCCTTCTGGCCTTAATTCACAACGAACAAAGACATTGTCGGCTACCGCTATGAATTTTCTCCCTATGGCTACACCGATCCCTACAACACATGTTGTTAGATCCAAGTCTAGTGGTGTTTATGAGGACCACCCACCTAGCTCCAAACTGGATGTCATCGAACCCCTTGTAAAGGAGAAGGAACTAGGGATCACACCGCACCTTGTTGGAGAGTTATATGAAGCTACAAGGAAGAGGAAGATGGACACTTATTCCCCCGTAGGGCGACAATTCTTACCTGAGGTTGACGATTCTTGCGACAAACGAGATGTTATACAGGGGAGTCGAGTTTGTGTACTTGTTATGCTTCCTAGTGATTTATTTTTGTTGTCCTCATCTTATATGGCTAATTTGGTTGCTAGGGAACACTGCATCGTAGAAAAGGAAAATGCTCGGAGGGTTATAGAGCAACTGGAGCTAGTTTTAGGGCCCTTAAAGGACCCTGAGAATCAACTAGTCACTCGTTTGCAGGATGTTAGCCGAGTTACCCAGCGGAGTGGTGTTTCTTACTCTTTTAGTGATGTTTTGATTTGTCAAGTGTTCTTTGGTTCTTCTTCTATGAGTTTTCATGGGATTCGTGCAGGTACATGTTTGCTAGGCGACCCACCGGATTCGAGGTCGAATCCTTTTAAAGGGAGGGAGGATGATGTGATCCTGGACGATGGTAGCTTGGTCGATGAACCTGGAGGAGAATATGACACCGTTGATGGATCTTGGAGGGATGAACATGTTATCCCAGCCTTGACAAGGCAACCTCGGAAGCTCTTACCTTGGACGACATCATATCTCCGGAAGAAGAAGACCTCAAAGTCTTATAACTTGATGAACCGACATCTGCTCGCTATTTTGGCTCTGACTGGAGTTGTGTTTGTCCGAAGAAGACGCAAGAGGACTCGTTGGAAAGCTGATTTCGAGGGCTGCGACATTGTTGAAGACGTCTCCCACCAATTCTACTCCGAAGATGGTCAAAAATCTCGTTCCTTGCAGCAGCTCTAAGCTGAACGAAAATTTGAAGTCTTTTTTTATCCCACATCAATTAAAACACACGGAGATGCCAATAAACTCCTATATATATGTGTACACACTTTTCATTTAAAAACAAGTTGAAATTTGAGAAAAGTGAGCCTTTTAGCTTCCTGTGATTCGGGTTAAGAATCTCGTTCTTAGGTGAGAGGCCGGGAACAAAACCTTCGGTGAGAGGCTGAAGGAGATTCCTTAGTGAGAGACGACGGAATCGAAGGGTCGGAAACACTCGGAGTGCGAGGCCGAGAGTGTGGAAGATCGAGTGTTGGAGAGAGCTCGGAGTGCGAGACCGAGAGCGATCTTGCATCACATATCCCTCAACCCCATACCCCTTCTTTACCACCATTCTAAGGCCTTCCATAGCCCCATTATCACCCTCAATCCTACCCAAAACGTCACTCCCAAAACAGCCCTCAATACCTCTCAAACGAACCCAATTTCGGAATCGTCTCTGCACGGGCGACGTCTCGGTAAAACTCGATTTCCCGCTTCGTCTGACATCCGATTGACAAGATCTGCCCCAATCCGCGACTGCGACTTCAAGATATACAAAAGTAGTACTCGCACGTTTCCAGAAGCCTAGCCAATCGACGGTAAATCTGCATTCTTTGCCGACTGATCTGCTGCTCCAGAACTGCCAACAAATTCCCGACTTCTCGGAACTCTCGTCGCCGGTCCTCTTACTCGAGCCCGGGTCCGAGCACGTCAGAAAGTCAGTCAATGCAGCTTGATAAACAAGGAAGATTCTCAAGGTGTAGTGCTGCTTGGTCATAGTACTGGATGCCAGGTACATGTTTTATTTATAACCCAAACACCCTCTGAAATTGAATGATACATGTTTAAATTTATCAGTCAAAGAAAAGCTCTTAGGTTGAAATTTGAATAGTATGATCTACTACATGTATATCCACTGACAATTTGTCTGAATGGATAACTTTTTAGGACATAGTTCATTATATGAGAAGAAATTCAGCATGTTCGAAAGCTGTCCGTGCTGCCATTTTGCAGGTATTACCCATTCTGAGCCCCTTTCATATCTGTATGTAGCTGCTATTTGCATGCTGATACCTTGAAATACTTTGGCATCCTAAATAATTCATACAATGGATATTTAATGAAAAAATTCATATCTGTTGAAATGCTGGATATTGGATCCTGTAACGAGAAGTGTGGCTCTGTATTTATGTTTTATTCCTTCATAATATCTCGTGGAGCCCCAAAGTCTGTATGGAACTTCAGGTTCTCTTATATCCATAGCATTTGTTACTACCTACACAATCTAGCTGTTTTATTCATTCATGATATCTTGTGGGGAGTTGCTTAAATTATCTTTCGCATACAATTATGTATGAAGCAGTTCCTAAAGTGAAATAATTAATTCCAAGATTGTGTGTAAATAAATTTATGTGTGATGTATGGGTATCTGAATTATAATTCTTGCAGAAATGTGACAAGTAGCCTGATGACTAATTCCAAGATTGCAGTACAATTTACTCATCTATTCATCTAGGAGCGATGAGAGTTCGCAAATAAGGAGCCTGAGACGTGTCGATGCTGGATCCAACTCAAAGGATTCTTTGGAAATTATCAACTGTATAGAATATCTTTGAAAGTTCCTCCTCTCTTGGAAAGTTAGTCAATGCAGCTTTCATTAATTTGAGAAAGTCAGTCAATGCAACTTTCATTTAACCTTGCTGATGACATTCATAGGCCAGGTGTTCGTGGTATCTCTGATATAATCACGGTATGTCGTGGACCTCTTTTGTAGTTTGGAATCTTCTCCAAGTATCTTACTTTTAGATTTTTGGGTTGCACTGCATTTGGAAATTATATTCATGACAACATACCGATGACCTTCAAACCAAGTCCTTATAAGTTCCGCATATCTAATATTCAGGATAAGCATCTAGCTTTAAACATTGGGCAAATTTACTTACTTTTCCTTATTTATGATTGCAGATTCGAGGATTAGTTATTGTTGACTTTGCTGATGTTCGTGCTATTATGGCAGAAGCTGGTTCTTCACTTATGGGAATATGAACTGCTACTGGTACATTATATAGTTTAACTGGTGGCCAATTCTGTTTTGTGATTTTCCCTCTTTTGCTTTTGTGATTTAACAATGTATCTGCAGGTAAAACTCGAGCTAGAGATGCTGCTCTAAATGCCATTCAGTCGCCTCTGCTAGATATTGGAATAGAGAGAGCCACCGGAATTGTGTGGAACATCACTGGTGGAACGGACTTGACTTTTTTAGAGGTAGCTTCCTCTACTTCTTGCTGCTGTGCCTTTTTAGACCCGAATCCCTTGTGGCATCTAACCGGTTCACACCTCACATCACGTTTCTAATAAACTGTTGTGTTCATGTTAAATCCTAGAACAGAAGTTTTCGTTCATAAGTCCTAACAAAATTGCTTCTCAAGTGAAGAATTTTTTTTACCAATGTTTCATTAATTTTGAGATATGTGATTTCATGAATTCATTATATGGAGTACAAGTTAAAAGCTTTTCTTACCAAAAACAATATAAAGAAATACAATTTGTTTTCAACTCCTTCGAATGCAGGGTGTGAAATATATTATGGTGATGAAAATTTGTTTTCAATATTAAATAAGATAGGAATAACCAAATACCAAAAATGAAAAATATCTAAAAAGAATAGTCTCTTTTTAACAGGAGTGGTTGGAGAACTTGGAGGTGCGCCCCTACTTGCAGCAGAGCTTGGGGGGGTGACCTGTTAGGGGTTGGGTTCTTTGGCGGTGCCAACAATTGAATGAGTTCCACGCCTTAAAGAAACACAGATGAATTGAGGTTTGTTGTGCAAACATTCATATTTACTTTGCCTATATGAAAGTTGTAATGTTACAGCTGAGATAAAACACTTTAACATCATAGATTCATAGTTGTACGGAAACAAAACTGGATTTTGTTTGGCTACACATATTTGTGATCATTGTACATGTGAGCTGTCAGGTTCAAACTCTGAAGCATGGCTTCCTCGTTTTTGTTGAAGTTGAACACACATCATCCTCCATTGTTAACATCAATTGCTCTAAACCTGACCAGTCAACAAGATGGAGGATGAGATCAGAGCCTGATTTGGAGATCAAAAGATGATAACAACACAAGCATGTACCTTTCAGGGCCTAGCCCAAGGGCGGTACAGATCGACGAGTGCTCTGAGTATTGATTTGTGGGTTACCATTAGAAAGTGATCTCCCTATTCAGGTGCAAAATTACAAGTCAGTGCAGGATACTCGAAGGCCAGATTCCGAGCCAGAGAGAAAAAAAAATTTGTCCATCAAAAGAGGCTTACAGGAGTAGACAAGATTTCCCTCCAGGCATCAGTAGCAGTTCCCCAGACTTCTATTAGTTGATAGATTCCGTTAACGCCAAAGTTGACGGGATCTTCTCTCCATGTTGTGTACTCCTTTGGATACATCTTCTTAGCATCAACTGCCTCCAAAAGCTGAACATGATTTAGGATTATAAAAGTATTTCTCATGTCATGGCACATGTAGTGCAATAGAAAATTGTCCTTTTTTTAAGTGACAGTTGATAGGAGAAGTTATTGATCTTATTTCAGGGGAAGGCATAGGAAGGAGAATCAGATGGAAGTGATTTCTTCGCAAATTGATACTTGGTAGCAAAATCATGTGTAAAATGTGTTCTTGTAAGTTGTAACATTAATATCATCACAAACAGATAACCAGTTGAGCGTGTAAACCACAGAAAGCACTGACCATTTGTCATGCCTTCAAGGTGAAACAGATGAGCCTCCTTGAGGGAATCAAGGAAGATCAATGGCTCCTCCCTATCTCGCCACACGATCTCAGCAGTAGACTGCCACAGCCAAACTCATCAGTTGAAATTAAAGGAATCATATGATCATGCTGTTATATATTTTGGAGTAGATGACACAACCTTGGCACGAGATATCGGGCTAGAGAAACACCGATCAAAATGCACATCTTCTAGTGCAAGCCTACATCTTTCTGCTTGCTCCTTCCCCATTTCCGTTAACACGGATAAATCCGAGCTTCCCTACACAGTTTCTTATTAGATCAGCAGCAGCAGCCACTACAACAAAATTTCAGACAACAAGTAAATGAATTGGGAACAAAACCTGAACTCGGCTTTCGCCATTCTAGGAACTGAGCCCATGCCTCAAGAGAGTAACTTTTTTGGGTGAAGACAATGAGCTAGGTGCAAGTGGGGTAGTTGCCCTTGTGAAATCAAATCCTCCACTAGTGAGACCGCCGTTGTTTGCAACTAAAATCAATCTTCAAACCTAAGTGAAATTGAAATATGAGCCTAAAATGCTCCACCAGTGAGACCGCAGGGTGTGAAATATATTATGGTGATGAAAATTTGTTTTCAATATTAAATAAGATAGGAATAACCAAATACCAAAAATGAAAAATATCTAAAAAGAATAGTCTATTAGAGGCTAAAATGGAGTAATTGGGTTTCGATTAAAATACATACGACCTTAAGACGAGTAAAAACATAAATGATTCATTTTCTACATCCCATTTCACAAGCCCAGTGTGAAATCTATTATGGTTATGAAAATTGATTTTCAATATTAAATACAATGAAAAAAAATACAAAAATATTCGATGTACTCAGCCTATCATATATTTAAGCATGGAGCTTTGACATGGGTTTCAAGATATTTTTGTTGGAATATTTTTTGGGTAAATATTTAGATAACAATGCATAAATTGTTTACTCCATTGATGAAATTTGTGAAATTGAAGATTATAAATTATTGATCAAATTTCCCATAAGATATTGGTGCTATTCAAGTGAAATAGAAGGTTATAAATTGTGACTTGATGGGTTTAATCATCACCCATAAGGTGTTCGATGAAATGCATCTAAGTATCTAATATTTCAAATATGGAAATGAATTTAATTTTTTTTTTAATATTTTGGCCTCTTAGGGTTCATACTTAAACACAGATCACCTCTTTCTAATTAAAGGTCTAAGACATTATAAAAAACACACATAAAATATCAATTTTTTTTTTATTCTTTAGCTATATAGGGTTTCATTTCAACTTAAGGTTTCTTTATCAAATCGGTTTATAATTTTGACCAATTTGAATGGTGTGACATGATGTGTGTAATAGAGAAAGTATCTTATAGGAATCAAACTCAATCTTCTAAAACAAAAAAAACTATAAGGTTTCTTTTCTTTGCTTTCAATTAAGACGGATGTTAGGAGAAGTGTGAAAACAGCCGATTTACCATTCTTTGTTAAATTTGAAGTATCGATATCCCAAGAAAAGAAAATTTCGAAGAACATTATGACAAGACGCATAACCAATATGTTAGTAGAAAATCGACGTGTCGAAAATTTTGTTTAATACGTCAAACTCGATCAAAAATATTATGAAAAAACCCGAACAAGGTTCGGGAAAAGAACTAGTTTTAATTAAAATCAAAGCTTTTGTGCCACGTGTCTCCTCATCATGCGAAGTTATTTAAGATAATTCATTTTTATTTAGCAATCTATCTATACATTAATTACACATTATTATTTCCATTTATTTTTTAAACAATAGGATGAATTCAAAAGCAATTTTTTAATAAAAAAATATATAGTTCCAAATATATCATTTTTTTTTATTTTAGGTAATTTCTTTTTATTTAACCAATCTATATCTATATATTAATTAAAAGCAAAGATTTTGTGCCACTTGTTTCCTCTTCACCCGGAGTTATTTAAGACAATTTCTTTTTATTTAGAAATTGAGATTAATTCAAAACTTTTTTTAAAAAAAATAATGTTAGTATTAACTATACAATATTATTTTATTCCTTACTAATTACACATTATTATTTCCATTTATGTTTTAAACAATAGGATGAATTCAAAAGCAATTTTTTAATAAAAAAAATATATAGATCCAAATATACGATTTTTCTATTTTAGGTAATTACTTTTTATTTAACCAATTAGATTAATTCAAAACTTTAAAAAAAATAAAGTTAATATTAGAGGGAAATGCACAAAGTAACCTAAAAAACCGAAAGTATTGCAAGGTTAACCCAACCTGGTTTATAATTGGGTGAAACCGGATAAGTGGGAAACCCTTGGAGCCGGTAGCAGGTAAGGGAGGGGGGGTGCAACCTTCCAATGTGTGACACCTGACAACGTCAGATTGGAGGCAGAAAAATGTGTGTGAGAGAGAGAGAGAGAGAAAGGGAGGGAAAGCAAGTCCCAGCTACAGAGGAGAAAGGCGGAGAGAGAGAAAAAGAAATTGAGAGAGGACAAGAGGGAGAAGGAGGGAGGGAGGGAGGGAGAGGGAGAGGGAGAGAGAGAGAGAGAGAGAGAGAGAGGTGAAAAAGAAAAGTGAAGTATGAGAGGAGAGAGAGATCAATAGAGTGTCAGTGAGGGGGCATAAAAAGATACTGTTACTTTTTCACTTCAAATAAGCAATTGGGCAGGGGTTTATTTGCAGGTTGACGTGTCAGCAGTTAGTTTTAACTGGACAACCAAACTAAAATGACATGACACATATTGAAATCGACTTGACAAGATTTATCAGAGAAACATATTCTCCATCAACTTCGGATAGAAAATGGACAAGTTTGCTTTCGATAAAGGTTATGCGAGAGGTGTCTCCCTCAAATCTCAAGCAAATTAACCCATTTCTATCTGAAGTCGACGGTGAATCTGTTTCTCAAATAACTCATGTCCAGTCAATTCCAATATGTGTCATGTCATTCTACTTTGGGTGTCCAGTTAAAACTAACTGCTTACATGTCAACCTGCAAATAAACCCCCACCCAATTGCTTCTTCTTCGAAGTTAAACAACAACAGTAAAGTTGCAGAGGAGAGATGACTCTTCCATCTCTCTCTGCCCTACCCTCACTTATGTCTCTCTCTCTCTCCCTCTCTCTCCCTCTCATCTGCAGCCTTTCTCTTGCTCTCTCTCTGATTTTTTTTTATCGAAAGCAAACTTACCCATTTTCTATCCGAAGTCGATGGTGAATCTGTTTCTCCGATAACTCTTGTCGAGTCGGTTCCAATAGGTGGCATGTCGTTTTGCTTTTGGTGTCCAGTTAAAACTAACTGCTTACACGTCAAACTGCAAATAAACCCCAGCTCGATCACTTGCTTCTCCTTCGATGGTTTTTTCTCTGAAACTTAAGATTTAATTCAAATTATATTAATGGTTCGATGATTTTTCTCCGAAACTTAAGATTTAATTCAAATTATATTAATTTCCTCTTACCATCACTCTTCCCCCTCTATATTTGTGTATGTCTTATCCCCTCTGTCCTCTCTCTTTTTACCGCCTGGGTTTAGGGGGGAGGACCACACTAGAACCAGGAAAGTATTAAACAACACGCAAGACAGGAAATAACCATATGGTGTCCAGTAGGAAATCATTAGGTGTCCAGTAGAGTACCAAAGGGTGTCAGTGATAAACCATAGAGTGGAAAGTTGATATATTGTTCATTCATCAATAAAAAAAACAAAGCGGTTCACCAAGCCTCTGCGAGGGCTCCTGATACGTACTCGACTCGAGTTGAGCGAGTACAACTCCCAATCGTCCGGTTGTCAAAGGTATAAGTCGATCAACCCTCGGGAAATAAGACTCAACTCGGTTGAGAATTAATAACGGAAGTTGACTTGGACTCCGACGTAAAGGCGTAGTGATCTCGGATTCTCGGTACGGGCTTGCACTGATCGAATCCAACAATGGCCGATTGAAAACCCCTACTTGAATGTGCGTTGACTTTCCATTGCCAAATTCCTTCCTTTCAATTGGAATTGATGAACCGTGGCGGAAGCGTTGCCGACCTTAGGTAATTAATTAGCAATTGCTAATTAATTATACTCTCCTATATATATATATTGACAGCAATAGGAGGTTTCTTCCAATCGATGCACTAGACAGATGCTCTCGACCGGCAGAGTTCAGTAGCAGCGGTGGTAGCGATGGTGAGGGCGGAGGCGGAGAGGCGATGGTGATCGGAGCAAGGTGAACCTCTTCCAAACGAGGATGAGACTCCGATCTTCAATCAATTCCAGCGAGAACCTTTGATTGAAGATCCAGTTGAATTCAGCCGTAATTAAGTAGCAAGAGAAATTAGGGTTTGACGTCAGGGAGGAAAGGGGGAGTATCAACTCAACGCTCTGCAATCCTCTAAATTTGACGTAAAAATGACAATTAACCCTAAAAGAGTATTTATAGGAAAATACTAATAACCCTAATTAATTAACTAATGAACCTAATTAACTAACGGGCTGGACTTACTATGTAAAGTAAGTCCACACCGTTATTAATAAATAATGCTAAAAATAGAAATGAGTCTTAATAATAAATAGTTTATGTGAACGACGTCGGAAAGGTATCCGACGGAGGCTAAGACGCATCACACGGAGTGTCGGCGACAGATACTAATAAGCTCAATGATGGTGGTTGCTCCGGTTTAGAAGCGAAGCCTCGAGTGATAATGGACGCGGTAGCTCTTGCGATCGCCTTGGCTCTCGCTCTAGTCATTGGTCCGTCAGAACGGACACTCATGGCTTCCTCCTCTTCGTGTACGGTCAATGAGGGAGGTTGGGACATATCATCCTCCCCCCCTTGAGACGGAAGCGTCCCCGCTTCCTCATCCAAGTACTCAGGATCCTCATATGGCGACAAGTCGGAGACGTTGAATGTAGCCTGGACTCCGTAAGAATCTGGCAACTCCAGCTTGTAGACATTTTCACCAATGGCCTGAATAACTCTAAAGGGGCCGTCGCCTCTGTTGGACAGCTTCGACTTCCTCTTCGATGGGAAACGATCCTTCCTTAAGTGTAACCACACAAGATCACCAGGCTTGAACATCATCTTCCTGCGGCCTTTACTCCGTTGAGTCTCAATCTGTGTAGCACGGCGTTCCAACTGTAGCCGTGTCCTCTCATGGAGTTCCTTGATCATCTGAGCGCGATTTCCAGCTTGCAAGTGGTCATCCTTCAATGGCTTAGGCGTCAAGTCCAATGGTGTCAATGGATTCCTGCCGTAGACGACTTCAAAAGGAGACAAATTGGTCGCTGAATGCCTGCACCTGTTGTAACAAAACTCCACGGTAGAAAGTAAGTCCTCCCAACGCCTGGGGTTGGCGTTGAGCATGGTCCGAAGTAATGCTCCCAATGTCCTATTGGTCACTTCTATTTGGCCATCCGTTTGGGGATGATAGCTGGTTGAAAACAAGAGTTTTGTACCAAGCTTTCCCCATAGAGTCCTCCAAAATTGTCCAACAAATTTAGAGTCTCTATCAGAGATGATGGTATGCGGTATCCCATGGAGACGAATGACATTGTCAAAGAATAGAGTCGCAATCTCAGAGGCACTATTTGTGGTCTTACAAGCCACAAAGTGGGCCATCTTTGAAAACCTATCAACAATGACAAATATCGCATCTCGTCCCCTGCGAGACATCGGCAAACCAACGAAAAAGTCCATAGACAAGTCCTCCCACGGGCCTGATGGAATAGGCAATGGCTGGTAAAGGCCATGTGGCTGAGAACTTGCCTTGGCACGGTGACAGGTGACGCAAGCTCGAACATAGCGCGTTACCTGCCGTGCCATATGGGGCCAAAAGAAGTGCTCACGTAGAACACCAAGAGTCTTGGAAACACCAAAATGACATCGGCCATCATGTGCTTCCTGGACCAAGAGTAAGCGAATAGAACATGATGGAATGCATAACTTACCAGCTTTAAACAGAAAACCATCATGCAAATAGAAACTAGCATGCTCCCTATTACTCAAGCAAATGTCTAGAAGGGGCTTAAAAAATTCATCAGAAGCATATAAATCACGAATTAAGCCAAATCCTAACACACGTGACTGAACAGAAGTAATGAGAACATACCTCCTAGACAACGCATCAGCAACAACGTTGTCTTTACCTTTCTTGTGCTGGACGACATAAGAAAAGGTCTCTAGAAATTCCACCCAGCGAGTATGTCTCTTACTCATCAGCGCCTGACTCTTCAGGCAACGTAAGGCGGCATGGTCACTGTGGATCACAAACTCACGTGGCCAGAGGTAGTGTTGCCACGTTTTCAGCACTCGGATCAGGGCATACAACTCCTTGTCATATGTGGAGTAATTCAGTTGTGCACCTGTCAACTTCTCAGAAAAATATGCAATAGGTTGTCGACCTTGGTGTAAAACACCTCCAATGCCTATGTTAGAAGCATCAACCTCTATCTCAAAAGTCCTAGAAAAATCAGGCAATTGCAGCAAAGGTGCATTACACAAAGCATCTTTCAACCTATTAAAAGCAGCATCTAATTTTGGGTTCCATTCAACAACAGCATTACGTTTTGTTAAAGCACGCAAAGGGGCTGCAATAGTAGAAAAATCCTTAACAAAACGCCTATAAAAACCAGCTAACCCAAGGAAAGATCGAACCTGTGTGGCCGTAGTAGGCTGAGGCCACTCACGAATAGCAGCAACCTTCGACTGGTCCATGTGTAAACCTTCTTTGGAGACTACAAACCCCAAGAAGATGGTGGACGGAGCACATAAGCTACATTTGGCTAGATTGCCATATAGCTGCTCCTGTCGAAGTCTCTCTAATACGAGCCTAAGATGCTCAGTATGATCTGCAAGATTAGGTGAGTATACAAGAATATCATCAAAATAAACCACAAGAAACTTACCCAAATAGTCTCTAAAGACGTGATTCATCAGTCTCATAAAGGTCGAGGGGGCATTGGTGAGACCAAATGGCATGACAAGCCACTCATAGAGCCCATACTTGGTCTTGAATGCTGTCTTCCACTCGTCACCTTCCTGCATCCTGATCTGATGGTATCCGCTTCGCAGATCAATCTTAGTGAAGACGCATGCACCATATAGCTCATCCAACATGTCATCTAATCTCGGAATGGGATGCCTATACTTCACTGTAATCTGATTGATGGCTCTGCAGTCGACGCACATGCGCCAAGAACCATCCTTCTTAGGAACCAGGATGACCGGGACTGCGCAAGGGCTTAAGGATTCCCTCACATAGCCACGATCCAGCAAATCCTGAACCTGTCGCTGAAGCTCCTTAGTTTCCTCTAGACCAGCCTTGTAAGCAGGCCGATTAGGCAAGCTAGCTCCAGGCACCAAATCAATTTGATGCTCTATCCCTCGAAGTGGTGGTAGTCCAGAAGGGAGCTCATCAGGGAAGACATCAGCATAGTCTTCTAGCAGCTTTGCAATAGCCGGTGGCAAAGCAGTATCCCCGGCATTGGTCTCCTGAAACGGTTGTGGAATCAGCAAGAAACAAGGCGCCTTTCCCCGTAAAGGTGCCGTGATAGTGGAGGGTCTGGCAAGCATCAGACGTGGTTCCACTTTTCCTTGAAGTCCTGCAGGCGGGGGTGGTGTAGGGGAATGACTAGATGCCGCTGCAATTCTATCTCGCTCTACCTGGTCCTGTAAAATCTCACTCGGGGAAAGTGGTAAGAGCTTGACGCGCTTCCCGTGGTAATTGAACACATAAGTGTTAAGAAAACCATCGTGAAGAACACGTCTGTCGAACTGCCATGGACATCCTAACAGCAAGTGGGTGGCGTCCATAACAACGACATCACAAACAACAGTGTCCTTGTAAGGACCAATAGCAAAAGAAATAGAACACTGTTCAGCAATAGGGGTACCTTGTTGAGATGATAACCATTGAAGACCATAAGGTTGAGGATGTTGCGTTGTAGGGATCTTTAGGTGATCAACAACCTTTCTGCTGACAAGGTTGCTGCAGCTACCACTATCAATAATCACGGACAGCGCAAGAGACTCAACCAAGCATCTCGTGTGGAATAAGTTTTCCCTTTGAGACTCAGGATTGACCTCTTTCAGTGTAAGCACCTTTCGATTTACCAATGACAACATGGTGCCTTCATGAGTAGCTGGAGCATAACAAGCTTCTTCTTCCTCAACATGATCTTGGCTATCATCCGCAACGAGCTCAGGTTACTCGTCGTCATCCAAAGAAGCATAGCCCACCTGGTCTATAAACATTACCCTTTTAGCATTAGGGCAATCTCTCTTCCAGTGTCCCTTGCTTCCACATCTGAAGCATTCCGCATCTTTAGACCTATCAGACGCGGAGGGAGCTGTGTTCTTGGCTAACGGCTGGCGAGGAACAGCTACACTAGCTTTCTGAGGAGTCGATCTAGTGTTGGAACCTATTCCTGCACTCGGCTGACGCACATTAGAACTAATAAATTGACCAGAGCTAGAAGCATACCTGGCAGCAGTTGCTGCTTTTCGTTTCACCTGGTTGTAAATCTGCATGGCTGTGTGGGTTAAGGTATTCATGTCGTGAATTGGAAGGATTTCCAATTGATCACGAATATTAGCATTTAACCCAGTCAAGAACCTCGTTCTCAAGGTAGAAGGACTCACTGAAATGTTAGCTTTGTAATACATATCCTCAAGCTTAGAAAAGAACTCTAAAGGAGTAAGGTTACCTTGAGAAGCCGTAGCTATCTGAAATCTCATCTGGTCTCTGTAGTTCTGAGGAACATACTTCTGCGTCATCACATAAGCTAGCTGATTCCATGCAGTAACTGGTGGCTTGTTCCTTCGTAAGCGGTCATCAACAAAGCGATGCCACCATACTCTCGCTGCTCCTCTAAAGTGCAAAGTAGCAGCTTGCACTTTCTCATTGTCAGGTATCCGACAGTAGCGAAGAGTTTACTCTGTAGCCTGTAACCACTCTAGAAAAATAGAAGGATCATATTCACCCAAAAATTCAACAATTTTAACCTTTACCTCATGGCGAGCGCGAGGTACTTCGCCTACATGATGGCGATGCCCGCCGAAATTGGGTGATGGAGAACGCTGGTGTGGTGCATGATGGAGACGCCGCGGGGGACGACGATGTTGGCGGTGAGGAGGCGTGGCATCATGAATAGGCTGGTGACGATCGTCCCTGTGGTTAGGACGATGGTCCCTGGGGTGATGGTCAACTCCGTGTCCATGGAAGCGATCATCAACATCAAATGGTTCCGCATTCGGTATCCAATCAGCTGGGTTGTGCTGCAACTCATAAGGGTCACCTAAAGGAGGAAATTGATGAGGATTAATCATACCTTGGTGAGGGAGCTCCTCAACGTCATACTCCTCAAAGTCATCATAGTGGGGTGTCTGGGAGTAGTAACCAGGCCAAGCTGACCTTGGAGTACGAGATAATGGATGATCTCGGCGTGTATCATACTCCGAAGGCAGGTCGTCATAGTGAGCAGGGCGCCTGGTACGGCGATGGGGAGCATCTCTAGGCGAGGAATGACGGTTTCGGCCACCAGTGTGTGGCGTCCGTGGCTCATAGCGATCCGAGAAATGGATGAGACGCTGCTGACGTCGTCCTGAGTCATACTCATCGTCATCGGATGGATCATCAAAGACAGGATTTTCTCTGTGAGTGTAACCAGGAGTAGCTGAATGCAGAATCTGGTGACTCTCAATGGTGCTGTGCATGCGCTGAAACTGAGCCTTGGATGTCGAAGGAGGAACTGTACCCTTACCCTTGTCAATGACAGGGTTAGCGTCACCCTGTCCACCTGGCTGCTGAAGAGTGCCATGAGAGGCATCTAATTTGGCTTGCAACTCAGTGACAAGCTGTCGCAGGGTCTGGATCTCACTTTGCTCTTGGGTCAACTGCGTCTCCTGAGGTGTGTCTTCGGTGACTCTAGGGAGAACAGTGGTGTTCCCCTGTCTATTGTCACCTCCATTACCATCTCCCGTCACTGGGGTGTTGATATCACCTATGACAATACTGGACATGGCGAGTAAAATGCACAAAAGAAAGCAACAAGCACAGATATGCCAACGAACTTAATTGTTCAACACCAAAAATCAGCTATTGGGCTATGCCGTGAGGGCGGCTTAAGGCTGTAGGCGAAGATGGTGTTTATAGCAACTAGTCTGCAAACACTAACAAGAGCAAATCCCAAATCAAGCACAAATAGTGGCAATGAGAAGACGAAATGTGAAGTAGAGATGAGAGACAGCAGAAGTGAACACGGTCCTGGGTTACCTTATTTTGGCTATGCCGAACCAAAGGTCCTGGGTTACCTTATTTTGGCTATGCCGAACCAAAAAGGTGAACGATTACCTTATTTTGGCTGTGCGTCACTAAAATGCAAATTTTTTTTTTTTTTTTTGTTTTTTGTTTTGTTTTTGAAGGTGTTCTTCGAATCACCAAATTTGAGTTTTTTATTTTTTAATGAGGTGTTCTTTGAATCACCAAACTTAGCACTTCAAGAAAGAAAATGATGCAAAACAACTAAAAAAAGCAATGGTGTATAGAAAAGATTCAATGCACGTTCAGAACAAGCAACAAGCTAATGCAACGAAACTAATCACTTCACACCACACAAATCGCAGGGTAAAAAAAATTTCGGCCAAGTTGATGAACTTGTAGAAACCGATTAAGGACAATTTTTGCAAAACAATTAAGGATTAAGGGGATGATGAACAATTGAAGATCGAAGGACTTACAAAACCGGCTTGGCTCTGATGCCAGTTGATACGTACTCGACTTGAGTTGAGCGAGTACAACTCCCAATCGTCCGGTTGTCAAAGGTATAAGTCGATCAACCCTCGGGAAATAAGACTCAACTCGGTTGAGAATTAATAACGGAAGTTGACTTGGACTCCGACGTAAAGGCGTAGTGATCTCGGATTCTCGGTACGGGCTTGCACTGATCGAATCCAACAATGGCCGATTGAAAACCCCTACTTGAATGTGCGTTGACTTTCCATTGCCAAATTCCTTCCTTTCAATTGGAATTGATGAACCGTGGCGGAAGCGTTGCCGACCTTAGGTAATTAATTAGCAATTGCTAATTAATTATACTCTCCTATATATATATTGACAGCAATAGGAGGTTTCTTCCAATCGATGCACTAGACAGATGCTCTCGACCGGCAGAGTTCAGTAGCAGCGGTGGTAGCGATGGTGAGGGCGGAGGCGGAGAGGCGATGGTGATCGGAGCAAGGTGAACCTCTTCCAAACGAGGATGAGACTCCGATCTTCAATCAATTCCAGCGAGAACCTTTGATTGAAGATCCAGTTGAATTCAGCCGTAATTAAGTAGCAAGAGAAATTAGGGTTTGACGTCAGGGAGGAAAGGGGGAGTATCAACTCAACGCTCTGCAATCCTCTAAATTTGACGTAAAAATGACAATTAACCCTAAAAGAGTATTTATAGGAAAATACTAATAACCCTAATTAATTAACTAATGAACCTAATTAACTAACGGGCTGGACTTACTATGTAAAGTAAGTCCACACCGTTATTAATAAATAATGCTAAAAATAGAAATGAGTCTTAATAATAAATAGTTTATGTGAACGACGTCGGAAAGGTATCCGACGGAGGCTAAGACGCATCACACGGAGTGTCGGCGACAGATACTAATAAGCTCAATGATGGTGGTTGCTCCGGTTTAGAAGCGAAGCCTCGAGTGATAATGGACGCGGTAGCTCTTGCGATCACCTTGGCTCTCGCTCTAGTCATTGGTCCGTCAGAACGGACACTCATGGCTTCCTCCTCTTCGTGTACGGTCAATGAGGGAGGTTGGGACATATCAGCTCCTCCACTTCGATTTTACCTCCTCTACTCCAAATCCAGCCACCACTCGCCTCGAATTGACATAGAAGCCATCACAATGAAGGTGAAGGACGAAGACACCAAAGCGGTGCTCCGACAACGATTCACACCAGCGGCGTAGCCCGAATTCGAGCTCCCATGGAGATCTCGTCACCTTTGAAGGTAGAGAGATAGAAGACAGAAATCAAAGAATAAAACAGCTCTTCAATGGAGATAGGTGGAGAGATGCACAGAGAGAAAGGGTTTTAGATGAGTGATAGTGATGGACAATAAATGTCATGTTGCTTTTCTTTCTCTCTCCAATTCTGCAATATAAATGGCCTGCACAATGAGGTGAAAATGTTTGTCGCGCATCCACCATACGAAATTCCGTTGATCAACACTACGCAAACCATACCTCGCCTTACTACTGCAAACATGATAGGTTGAGTTATAAACAAGACATCTGACTACTACAAACATGACAGAAATCAAAGTGTCGGCAAATCCATTAAATGTTCAAAGGTATCGCAAGATTAAACATATCCAAGTTGCCCTAGTCTTGGTATTTCGTATTCCAAATAGTTGTTCCCCAATTTCCCCAATTCCCCCCAAATCCCCAATTCCTCCAATTTCGCCAATCCCCCCCCCCCCCCTCCATTCCCCCCATTTCCCCATCTAACTACAACCAATATATCCATTTTTGGGGTGTGTGGCATGTTTGAAGTCCGCATCTTCTTCTCCTCTGCAGACTTGTTCTTGTTCTTCTTTAAACTCCTTCCTCTTCTTCCTTCCGTTTTTTATTTTCTGAGACAGAGAGAGATAGAGAAACTGTCGACAGTTGAGTTGACAGGTTTTTAAAAAACCTGTCAATTAACCCCCCCCCCCCCACACGTCTCACTCTCTCTCCTCCATAACTGCACTCGGTCTCTCCTTCAATTGTAACCGGCTGGGATGCAATTTTTTAAGGGTTAGGGTTAACTTTTTGCAATTAATATGGATAGGGGATAGGGGGTGCAACCCAACCGGTTTTTTGGGTTACTTTTGCAAATGGCCCTTAATATTAACTATACACTATTTTCATTCTATATTAATCACACAATATCATTTCTATTTATTTTTTAAAACAATTGGATGAATTCAAAAGCATTTTTTTTATAAAAAAAATATAGAGTTACAAATATATGAATTTTTGGAGCACCCAATCTATATATAATGAAAACTATTTTTGTTCTTATAATAAACTTAAAATTTGAATTTTCACCCAACCAACCTAATAAACTACGTAAAACCTTAAATGATAAAAAAAATTAAACATTTTTTTTAATGATTTCCTCCCAATCTATATACAACAACAACAACAACAAAAACAACAACGTGCCCAGTATATCCCGGTTGAAGCAGGGTCTGAGGGGTCGAGTTGTACGCACCCTTTCCCCGACTAGGTCGAGAGGGTATTTCCTAGTGACCCAAGACAAGTCCTCGAAGTTAGGACAAGACACCACACCAAAAACAACCATTAGAAATAAAGGAAAAAAGACCACATAGAAGAATTAAGAGAAAGATGCGCAAAAACAGGACGAGACGGCAGGAAAGCGCGATGCTGGAAACACTGCACCCTACTAGTTTTCGACAATTCTAATAGCACTCCTCCACTGCACTCTGTCGCGTGACATCTCCTCTGTGAGTCCCAAAATGGCCAAGTCATGTCGAATCACTTCACGCCAGCTCTTCTTTGGACGACCTCTGCCCCGTCGGACACTGTCGATAGCCAAATGGTCACATCTGCGCACTAGCGCACTCGGATCTCTCCTCTGAACATGTCTATACCATCGTAGTCTCGCAGTCTCGCCTCCCAATCTATATATATAATGAGAAATATTTTTGCTTAGAAGTCATAATTACTTTAATTTTAGGATTACCTACAAATCAACTTAACCTAGGAAAAAATCCAACTAATGACATTTGTACAAGTTCTTTAATTAATCTAGCTATATCTAACTAATAAACCATAATTTTTTTTTATTAGGTGTTATAACTACTTTTATTTTGGGATCGATTTTCACCCAATTAATCTATTCTACTTAAATCTTAAACTCATGTAATTTTTACACGTTTTTCATAGATATTATTATTATTTTTACCTACTTTATCAAATATATTTTTTCTATTTTATATTAACGTTTGGTAATAGTTTATTTAATTTTATAATATTGTAGTAATTTTCTATACTTACAAAATTTTATAAAAAAAATTACGCGCCATGGTGCGAAGACTGTACTAATGTCATATTTAAACCACAATTTATGGCTTTTTTTCTTTACTTTTCATTCATATATTTTTTAAAATTAAAAATACATTTTTAAAAAAAATATAGTTTTCTTTTATTTTTTTTTTTAAAAATATTCATTGTTGATCATACTACACATATTTAAAAAATCTATTATTTTTTATTGTATAATTTTTTACTAAAAATATCATATTTAAACAAATATTCATGATTTTATTTTAATATATATGTTTAAAATTTTATTCATTATATATACCGAAAAACATTTTCTTCAGATCAAGGTTTTCCCCCATTCCCCCTTTATAAAATCTCACCGTCGCCACTAATCTAATAAACAACTTGATTAAAGAAGATATAAGTCCATGTTTGGTATTGATATCTTACTTCAAGATATCAATATCGAATGATATCTTGATATTAATTGATACCTCCCTCAAAATAAGTGTATCTAAATAGGCTAAAATATGATAAGTAAATATCAAATGTGGAAGTTTTAAAATGTAAAAACTCCTTAACGTGTAAAATATGCTTAACATGTAAAATGTATTTTTTTTAATCAAAAGCGCGCGCTCACCGTCGGATTTCAACGGAGACCAAATACCGACCTTCTCTCTCGGCCTCCCACACCCACCTCGAGCCACCTCCGGCCACCAACCCCGAGCCGCACTCGAGCCCGCCGCTGTGCACACCTCCCGAGCCCAGACTTGGCTGGGTTCGAGCCCAGAAGCGCCCAGACGAGCCCACCTCATCGCATCACCGTCGAGCCACCAACAGCTTCGGTTGTCGGCCTCCCACGCCACCCACGAGCCACCTCCGGCCACCAGCCCCGACCAGCTCGAACCCCCTCCCTCAGGCGCACCTCCCGAGCCCGGAACCCCCTTGGTTCGTGCCCAGCCGAGCCCACACCGAGCCATCTTCCCCAACAGCGCTAATCGGTTCTTTTGGCTCGGAATACCTTCGAAATCTTGATTTTTCTCCTTGTTTCCACTCGAATTTGGTATGATTTCTAACTCTAAACTTGTTTATTACAGTTATTTGGATTGTTTGAATGATTTAGGTTGAGATTGAAAACCTAGGGTTTGATTTAGGAGCGGAATTTGGGGCTTTTTGATAAAAGTCAAATTGATTGAAATTGATGATATGGTTGTGTTGTTGGGTTGATTTTGAGCTAATTTCATGTTCATATCATTGTCAAATTGTTTATGGATCATGAGCTAATTGAATTTTAGAATTTTATGTTGCGATATGTTTTAGAATTTGGGGCTTTTTTCCAAAAGCCAAATTGATTGAAATTGATGATATGGTTGTGTTGTTGGGTTGATTTTGAGCTAATTTCATGTTCATGTCATTGTCAAATTGTTTATGGATCATGATCTAATTGAAGTTTGGAATTTTATATTGCGATATGCTTTAGAATTTGAGGTTTTTTGCCAACAGCCAAATTGACTGAAATTGATGATATGGTTGTGTTGTTGGGTTGATTTGGAGCTAATTTCATGTTTATAGCATTGTCAAATTGTTTGTGAATCATGAGATAATTGAATTTTAGAATTTTATTGCAATATGCTTTAGGTTGATTAGGTTATTCTATTTTAGCATAAAAATCATAATTTAGCCTATTAGCTCAATTGGTAGAGCAATGTGCGTTTGCACAAAAGATGTGGGTTCAAATCCCACATAGGTTACATAATAGACAAGAGCGCAACAATCGCAAATTGTTAATCATGCACATTATAATCTAAGTTATGCACTTTTTAACCTTAATTATGCAAATTTTCATCTTATTTATGCACTTTAGTTTTAAAAGCTTATACGTAAAAAAATCGATTTCAAACTTACATCTATCAACCTAAATTATCCGAGAGGTGAACCCAAACTCTCAAAAGTAAAAAAAAAAACAAAATTAAAACATCGATTTCAAAAGCACATCTTTTGACTTATTAATGCACATTATGATCTTACATTTGCACAATTGTATTCTCCATCTGCACAATTGTATCTTACTTTTGCACAATTGTAGTTTAAATTTGCACAATTGTATCATACTTTAAATTTGCACAATTAAAGTTGCACAAATGCACTTTACACTTGCACAAATGCACTTCACAGTTGCACAAATGCACTTCACAGTTACACAAATGCACTTCACAGTTGCACAAAAGGTATCGAAAACGGGAAAAAGTGCATGTACCCATAAAATTAGACATATTTACCAATTTACCCATAAATTAAACATATTTCAATTATAAATTTTTATAATTGAAATAGACACATTTACCTATTTACCCCATAATGAATTATTTGCCTGCACAGAATAAACTTATATTTGCACAATAAGATGTTATATGTGCACAAAAGCAAGTTATACTTGCACAGCAGAAAGTGTTACCACGAAAAAAAAAATTCTGGGCAAAAAAAAAAAAAATTATATAAAAAAAAAAAAAAAAAAAAACGGGTCCGAGAAGGGGGGGCAAGGGGGGCACACACATGGGCAAGGGGTGCAGATATTCTATTAATAAAATTAGGCCCATTAGTAATTAAATTAGGCCCATTAGTGATTAAATTAGGCCAATTAGCAAATTTTACACAATAAGCATATTTTACACTTTAAGGACTTTTTACATTTGAAGTAAACCCTATATATATATATATATATATATATATATATATATATATATATATATATATATATAGGCAAAGGTTCAAATGTAAAATTGTCTTAGGGTGTAAAATTTACTTAAGGTGTAAAATTTCATTAACTAGTGTTTTGTTGGGCGGATTACTGTTGCACACGGGTTGGGCCTGTTTATTGGGTCTCTCCGTCACATCCGTCTCCCCTCTTATCAATGGAGAAGCAGAGGCAATACGATCTCCTCTCTAATCCATGGAGTTGAAGAAGCAGAGGCAACGATGTAGAGCCGATGTCGGCCGATCGAGATCAATTAGGGCTCTCAGGTTCGATCACTGCACATCGTCCTCTTCTCTTGGCGTTTGTTCACTGCCTCTCTTCACCTCTTCGATAAATTAAAGCTCTCAGGTTCGTTCGTTGGTTCTCTTTTGGTCCTCTTCGATCAATCAATTGTCAATTTTGTCTTCTAATTAGTATTCTGAAATTGGTATATGTTCCTTCATCTTTATATTTTGATGGTGATTAGCGATTTCTAAATTTAGGGATTTAGGATTTCAAAATTCAAGTTGTGTAGTTGTTTATGAATTCCTAAATCAAGTTGTGTTGTTGTTGCATTGGATCGAGGTGACTTAAAAAAGAAATGCTAAAGAGGGGGTTCAAGTGGAAGAAAACACAAAGAGAGCGCAGAGATACCTATGACAGTAAAAGGAAAACATGTGCTTAAAGATCAGGGAGAATTCCACATTTCTTAGCAATGAAAATCGGGTGGGTGAATTGTTGCCTCTAAATGCTGCATTCGTTATTTATTTCTTAGCAAGGAAAACCAGGTGGGTGAATTGATGGGAGAATGCTGCATTCATTAACAGTTAACGAGGTTGCAGAAAATGGGCTAGAAGATAAGTTGATATGCTTGAGCAAATTGAAAGTTCTGACACAGATGGAGAGGAACTGGATTCTGATGAAGTGGATTCTTGTACACAACGACATAGTGGAAAAGTTCTTGTTAATGTGGATAGCTTTGGTGCAACTGGAGATGGAATTTCTAATGATGCCCAGGTTATTTTTTATGTTCAGTTGGATACTTGTGTTTGTTTTATTTTTGGTCAAAAAGGGGGCTAGAGCCCAAATGTATTATTACTAATTAGGATAGCCATTGTTTAGAGACAAAGCCCCATCTGCAGCAATAATGGGCTGAACAGAGCTAGGTGACAAGAGGAAAACCTGTCGTTGTTCTTGCCAAAGAATACTCAAACTCACAACTAGTATAGTATGTAAGCAAGTGATCAATCCATAGGGAAATCTATTAAATTCAAGTCTAATTCTAATTGCTAGTAAGAATATGGGGGGTTTTTGGGTGTGAAAAAGGTTCGCCTTTTAGCAAAGCGGAAGCAAGCAAACAAAGTAAATCGGTTTTAGAATTCAGTGGAGAGAAATAGGTTCACCTACAATTTATCACTTCGATTGATGAATTCGATCCTTGTTTCAGCCTCTAGTTCTTGTCTTTTCCTATCAACGTCCTTGTCCAGATCTTAGGTAAATTACTAGTCCTACGAGTCCTAGCAACCATTATCTCTAAATAACCCTAACACGGTTAAGATTTAACCTAGAGATAGCATTAAGATTATGAATTAACCAAGGTACATGCAATATCAAGCTACGAGTCGATATTTAACATATATTCAACTTCCTACACATCCAATTAGTCCTACGTGTCCTAAAGGGATATGATTGCCACTTGGGTTAAGGTTCGCTACGAGGAATTTACAAAACCCTAGCAATTGAATGAATCTACTCTAACTAGTTGATCAGTCCAGAGAGAATAAAACACATTCAAGCAATTAAGCAAAAAGAAGTCAAACCATTGCAATAGGAATAAGAACTAGATTAAGAAACTCACAATTCAACAATCAAAGATCCAAACTGTAGGCGAAACCTTGAGAGTTTAGTTGCTCATGCTCAACGGCGCTCTCAACAATTGAATAAAGTGCATAAGGTTAATAGAATAATAAACTAGAAAAGTCTTATAAAGCATCTAACAAGTCGGCCAAACAATAAAACAAAAACCCTAATTAAAGTCCAAATCTGAACGACGTGTTTCTGTGAGGGCCGCGGGGCAGCCAACTCAAGCCGAGGGGCGGCCGGCGATCAGAGAAATCGCTCGTCAGAAACTCGGGCCGCGGGGCGGCTAGCTTGGCCGCGGGGTGACGTTTACTGTTCACAACGATTTATCCGTTTTGAATTTGGTCTCGATATCAACACGAAAGTTGTAGATCTCGACGAGAGCTTTCTAACGCATGGTTATAATTGTCAATCGGACCACCGAGGCCTCCAAAAAGTGCGAAATAAGTTCAGCATGTCCGGCGACAACTTTTGATGACTTGTTATTCACTTAGGCTCTTGAAATTCGACTCCGCTCCCGTGCTCTTCACTTTTCTTCCTCAACTTGAATCTTCCTTCATCCAAGAGTCTCCTAATTTCTCGTCGGATCTACATTTACCTGAAATTAACCATAAAATTCCATAGATTCAGGCTATTCCAACACCACTGGTAAACATGTAATTGTAACTAAAATATGCACTATTTACAACTAAACTATGTTAAATGTAATCTATAATGCAATACTAAACATGCTCTATCAAATTCCCCCACACTTGAACCTTTGCTTGTCCTCAAGCAATAGAAAACTCAAATCTGCAGCCCCATAGAATAGCAATTCATGTATCCACACCTCAATATTCTTTAAGTGCATGAAAACTAGCAAACACAAAAGATTAATAACATCATAGCACATAATTGGAATAATCAATGAAATCAGGCAACCATATCCATTCTAGACCTCACGAAGGAGATGTGTTTCACTCTCGCTCAAGTGTTTAGGGTTAAATGTTTACGCTCAAAACTCAATCTTAAAAAACTTAGCTACAATAGTCTTGCACCAGTGTTCTAGCTCTCCATCGCTGGTGATTCTACACACAACAAAAATCATGAGGTCTTTCAATTGGGTTGTAATGGTGCCAAGGTAGAAAATATAAGGTATGGAACAATTTAGGTCATGTGGTGCTCATAATCCGGGAACTAAGGAAGCAATCAAATCATAAATCCACTCATAAACTCATCATACCATAGCTCTACAATGTCAAACAACACCAATCTCAAGGATAAAACTTTACAAATTAACCATATCAACTCATTCCTTAATTTTTTTCTTTTTTTTTCTTTTTTTCTCTTTTCCTTCTTTTTTTTCGTTTATTTTTCATTCATGCTATAACAAATGATTTTCCTTGACTTTTGCCCCTAAGTGAATTTTATTCTCCTTAGATCCCAAGTAATAAATATGCTAGCAAGAATCAAACATCTCATAAATACACCTTATACATATAATCCACCACTACAAACCATCATCCACAATATAAATATTCACCAACTATTCCTAAATTCCCGGATGGGGTCAGGCTATCATTGGCTGTGGAAAAAATCTTGTGGGGCTATAAAAGAATAGGCAATTAGGCTCAAACTGGCTTCAAGCAGAGGATAATATGTAAGGTGGGAATAGAGTCAAATAGGGCTAGTAAAGGTGTCTCAATCATGTTTAAGTCATGTGCAGAAATCAAAATATGCAGCCTTGAACAAGATATCTCAATGCAAGTCAAAGAGGAAGTAATTGAAGAGAGTACACACAACAAGCAAGAAGACTCAATAAAGTGTAGTCCTGAATAGGCCAAAATAAGCTCACCAGGACATGTCTAGAACTTCAAGATCACCCAAAATTCCAAGATCTTCTATGCTCAATCATTAACCAATCATGCTCACCAAATAGTATAGAAAACATATATCGAAAGCTTCCACAATACAAGCACATCATGGGGCATAAATCTCAATAGATAGAATAGAGGACAAATGGTATCCATATGGGGAAATAAGACCTAATCCTAACAATGCAATTTATAAATAACTGAATTTTTTTGGGATTTTCTTTTTAAAGACTAACATGCTGATATGCAATATAAACTAAAAACAAAAATAAAAGTGCAAACTAAAAATAAACATGCAATCCTATCATACCATGCGATTCTTCCCCCCACACTTAAATCAGGCATTGTCCTCAATGACATAAAAGACAACAAAAGATAAAAATATGAAGGAAAGAAAGAAAAACTGACTTGTTCACTGCGGTGGTGGAATGGGAGGAAAAGGAATATTTCAGTCCTATCAAAGGCCGCCTCGCGGCAAAATTTAGCTCTTCAACACCTTTTCTCCCTGCTGTGTTAGCTTCCAACAACCGAACATAACCAAAACTAGTCTGAGAAAACAGAAGACACTGAGAAAAAGAGAAAACTTACCTTGGGTTGCCTCCCAAGTAGCGCCTTTTTTTACTGTCATTGGCTCAACAATTTCTTTAAGCTTAAAACATTAATTAATCAAACATAGTCAAAGCCCTCAGTAACATATCAAACTCTTGTGCACAACTACCAAACAAGCATGAACTACATGTTGTTGCAGGAGGATGGTCAAGTATGAAATAAATATAAAATAAAGTTCAGACTGACTTCCCTGTCTCAGCAAATAAATACAAGACTTCCTCCCGTTGTAGTAAGAGAATAGTCAGGATCGAATCCACGAGGAAGCACGTCAGCAGTTCTTAGGTCGCTACAGATCTCACAGACAGAATAGCAGAAAGACAGAAACACAGAAAGAAACAAAAATAAAAGCATAAAATAACAAACGAAAAGCAATGAACTAAACGAACACAAAGCAAAGCAGCAAATAAAAGCAAAGCAAAGGCTGGCCGATCTCGACCACAAGGTACTCGAGATCGACAAAGGCAGGTCGACAGAAAACAGAAAGTGAAAATCGACGACAACAGAAGAAAACTCAACTCGACCTAGACGAGCCTCTACTCGAGATCGACAAAGGCAGTACTCGATCTCGACAAGCTCTCCTCTGTATCGACTAGAATGCAGAAATTTAAATTGCAAATTTCGAACCCAAACTCAGATTTTTAACGAAATAAATCAATATATTAAAGAACTTCCAAAGCCAGGGTTTCAACACCACAATGATAACCATGCAAAGTAACACACAAAGGCACAAAAGATCAAGCTTTCCATCAAATAACTTTCGTTATTAACAAATAGGCATATAGAGACTTTCGCATAAACCCTAATTGTTACTAACCCTTTTTCACATAATTAATCCAAGTTGCATTAAGATCACTTTCGCTTCAATAACACAAACAAGGATCACCTTCAACTCTCGCAAAAGAATCATGCTCATAGGGATAGAAGATGAATTGCACAAAAAGATCTGACCTTTATCACATAGCCACCGTCGGGCTCACCCCAGCCCCAGAAGTGGGTGGACTACTCACGCCTCATCGCAATAACAGACATTGATGTATAAAAAGAACTAAATTACATAAAAATAAACTTCAAACTGTATCTGTGGAACTACTTGTTTCTCTCTGAAATTGAATGAATAAAACTGAGCCCCTAGGGCCTTATTTATAGTGATCAAAACCCCGCTAATCAAGGAAATAATCATCCATATATATCTAAATCTGTATCTACTTTGCTAAAAGATAAATAAAATGCTTTAAGGAAATAAATCTTCAAAGGAAAAGATAAATCTAACTTAGGTAAGTCTTCATGTCTTAATAGATTCCCTTCCATGATGATAGATCTTGATCAAATTTGGATAGAATTCGGCCATTCTCGGATTCCTTCATGCCCAAGAATTCCAAGTCTACTCGGACTGCTCAAGTCGATTCGTCTGTGGAAATTGGGCTACTCAACATCGACAAAGGTCTAGTCGACCTCGAGTAGGATTCGTCGTCTCGGCTAACTGGTGCTCGATGTGGCTTGGACTTGGCTCCTGGCGCTCGTCGACCTCGAGTAAACCTAGTCGACCTCGAGTAGGATTGATCCGTCGACTAGGTCTTCTTGGGTAGGTGTGCTCGACAAGCCTGGATCTGGACTCTGGCTCGTCGATCTCGACAAGGGCTTTGTCGAGATCAAGTAGGATTGTGCTCGGCTTCTCGTCCTCGACTTCTCGATCAGCTCTTCTCCTCGTCGACTCCGGGTATGGCACTAGGCTTCGTCGATCTCGACCAGCTCTTGTCGAGATCGAGTAGACTTCCGGAGCGGGGTTGGTCTGGCTCTCGACACTGCTCCTAGTCGACAAGGCAGTGCTCGGACATGCTCGTTGAGATCGAGTAAGGTCTACTCGAGATCGAGTAGCCTGGGTTCTCGGCTCGATTCGACTGGTTCCGATGCTTCTTTGACCTTTGACTTCTGTAGTGGATTTCCGAGTTTTTCCGACCTTCCTTAGAATTGATGTAAAACGCCTCGAATTCTGCGAATTAAACAGAAACTGGTGTAGATTCCATAATTTGGCGAATAAACATAAACTACATAGATTATGTACTATCTTAGCCCAAATGAGTGAAATGCATGCAGAAATCGATATAAACTTAAATGTAAAACATGGCAAATTCAGCTCACAACAAACACCCCATACTTAAGCTTGCTTGTACTCAAGCAATACTTTTAATTGTCATTCAGGGGAAGAAATCAAAACTCTCAACATATTAGATTCATTCTCATATAACCCAGCTGTCAATTATCATCCTTGAAAAGGTACTTGTGTCACAGATCCATGCATGTGCAATTATACAAAAGCAACATCTACTCACAAAAGGAGGGTTATGCAAAACATTCATTCGTGACAAAGCATTAATAATCAAGAGGACTTAAATTTAAGCTCATGAAGGAGTAGATTTGGTAAAAGGCTAAAGGTGGAAATTTTTTGGCAATGTGGTGCTTTAATGATCCGGGGAAATGGAGTATTTCTAAACTGAATTTCCACATTCCTTCTCCATAAGATTCATCACCTTTCATATTGCTTTTTTTCTCAATAACAATGCTTTTACCTCTCTAACCTCAGCACTGCCTTCTCGCGAGTCGCAAACATGGGTGTCATGAATGGCCCCGGATACTTAGTGTTTTGGACTCCTCACAATGTGTCCCATCTCTCCAAACTATTATCTCATAGAGCAGGGTCAATCTACCTTTATCTCCTGAGGTGATTGGATTTTCTTTCACTCATTAAATTTTCCATATAATTCAAACAATTTCCTTCCAAACTCCAATAATGATAAACACAACAACCATATAACAATCTCCATAATGTAACATCATTCTCAACATAATCCCCGGATAAGGTAAAGAATGGAAATATTTAGATCATGTGGAGCAATTATTGAAATAAGGCATATTATGGCTTTTGTGTAATGCATAAGCATAGGTAAGGCTTAGGAATATAAACATATGAGCATTATATGGAAATATAAAGTCCTCCATCATTTTATCATGCAATATGTCAAAAGCAACTTCAAATTTTACATCCTTTCACGATTTTCAAGAAATAATGCACTTCATTGTGACTTCCCTTTACTAGGCAATTTCATGCTATATCTTTAATGAATCTAATTTTGCATCGTCGAGTTCAATATAAGCTTCCATGACATTAATCAAAATTTTCAACGGGGGTCATTTTTCTAAATTTGGAAAACATGCATATAAGCCCATAAATCAATAATGAATTCCAAAATAGCCATGTAGCAATTCAAAGAATTAATGCACAAAAAAATGTTAAATAAATCAAAATATGCACAAAGTAAGCCCTTCCCCCACCCCATACTTAAACATTACAGTGTCCTCACTGTATAAAAACAAGGGTAAAGAAAGAAACTCACAAGACAGGTGTGCAGGGCCTCAAAATTTCGAATGGAAGCACCTCCTGGCCGAGTTTGATTGTTATTTGCTTCTATCCATGGACATGAAAAGTGTAGAAGACATATACCCACAATAGCAAAACTAAAAGTTCAAAACCAAAAAACAAAAAGCAACAAAGTCTCAAAAGTCCTAAAAAGTCTATGTACATGCTCTAGATTTTATAGTCGCTAGGCCGACTTTTCCATTTAGCTCAAGGTGGCATTTGCAGGGCCCATGTAGCTTGGGCCTCAAATAAGACTCCATTCTTGTCCATCAGCTGTAATCCTCCAGAATGGATCTTCTTCACCATGAAAGGTCCCATCCGCTTCTTGTTAAATTTGTTGGGAAACCAATGATCCTTTGATTTAGAGACATAGAGTTTGTCTCCAACTTGATATTCCTTGGGCTCATCATTGGAAATCCTACATAAGCGCACATACCAAGGCAAACCTCTCCCATGTATAGATAAATCCTTATTGGAAATAGGAGAAGAAAGATCCATACCTTGGCTTACCTTTGCAGAGACGGAATCAGGAACCACTGTGTTTGGTCGATCTCGACTAGGGCTAGTCGATCTCGACGAATCTGCAGTTTCTGGTGGTGGTCTGCTCGAGGATGCAGAAGTCGACGAAGAAGATGGCTTGTCGATCTTGACAAGGCTGGTCGACCTCGAGTAGGCTTCTGATCCTGGTGGCTGCAGCCTCGAGGAGGAAGGATCTGGTGGAGTTGAGTGGTGGTCGATCTCGACAAGGCTGGTCGAGATCGAGGAGGTTGGTCCGTCTGGTAGTTTCTGTGTTGAGGAAGACGGTGCCCGAGGATGCTGAAGTTGGTCGACATCGAGTAGCGTACTCGAGATCGACAAGGGCTCTGGTTCTGGAGTCGTCAGCGTCGAGGAAGGCGAAGTCGAGTTGGCCGAGTGGTGGTCGATCTCGACGAGTCTACTCGAGGTCGAGTAGGGTTCTGCTTCCGTCTGACTGCTCGACGAGGCTGGTGCTGGTGGAGTCTCCTTGGTCTGGTCGAGATCGACTAGGGTCCTCGATGTCGAGGAGTCTTGGTCGATCTTGACCCCATACTTAGTTCCTGTCAAGGCATCCGAAAAATAATTAATCCATAACGACTTACCTTGATCTGTGTCGATTGGATTCTCTGTGTTCTCCTTGAGGATTGCCATGATCTCCTCCACCTGGGCTTCCATGTCCCTCTTTTCCAGCTCCTCAGGGGTCATATTTCTGACCTTGGGTTCCCCGCAGGTGATGTAGCCAGCTGAGATAGATTTGACCTCTTCCATTGCACCTGTATGCCTTTCAGTTTTATTAAAGAAATACTCAATTACCTCATCGCTGATGTTGAAGGTGAGCACTCCTTTCCTTACGCTTATGTTGGCATCCACCGTCGCCAAGAAGGTTCTTCCTAGAATAATTGGACAAGCAGGATCCTCTTGCATATCAATAACTAAGAAATAAGCAGGAACAAAGAATTTACCTACTTGTACTGGCACATTGTCCACCATGCCTGTTGGAATGACCACCGTGTTGTTGGCCATGTAAAGTCTAGCATCCACAGGCTCTAGGGCACCTATCTTAATCTTTGACCAAATTGTTAAAGGCATTATACTCACACTAGCTCCAAGATCACATAAGGCATTAATTTTGTATGGACCAAATCCAATAGTTATAGCAAACTTACCTGGATCCGGCCTCTTCTCCAATATGTCCAGATGGCTGCACTCCTATGTGATTTCTTCCATCGATCGCTTTTTGCTCAAAATCTCCTTCAGGAACTTGACGTAATATGGCATTTCATTGAGAGCTTCTGTGAAGGGGATGGTGACGTTGAGCTTCTGAAGCATTTTGATGAAACGCTGAAATTTCTTTTCCGCCGGGTCCTTTAGAGATTTTGTGGGGGAAAGACACCTTCTTTTTCTGAGTCGGAGCCAGAACAGACGCCGGTGATGCTGCAGGCTGCTCTATGTCGACAAGGGGCTCCTCGACATCGACTAGGCCCTTGTCGATCTTGACCAGGTTGGGTGCAGTCGAGTTGCTGTTCGGCGCAGACGAGGATTCTGGAAGTTTCTCCTCGACATCGAGTAGAACTTCCTCGATATCGAGTGGGCTCTGGTCGACCAACTGTTCTCCGTTGTTCTGCTGCTTTCCGACCTCTGGCTCTTGTAGTTGATGGCCGCTTCTGAGTTTTATAGCAACGATGTGTCCAGTCTTTCCCTTAGGATTTGGTTCTGAAGATCCTGGAAGTGACCCCGACTGTTTGGGGATTCCTGCTGCTAGCTGACCAATCTATGTATCAACTGATTTCCGCCATATATCAATTTGCCCAAGCCTAGAGTTTACACCTTGCATCTGAGTATAGACGGAGTTGAAAGATTGCCTAGTTTCTGAGTGGTTCCTCCGCATTTCCTCCAGGACTGTCTGTATATCATCATTTTTCTGGTCCCTTTCCGGATGTCCTGGAGCTCTGTAGGGCGGGGGGTTCCTAGGGACACCTTGGTTCCATTGTGGTTGCGGAAACCTTTGGTCCCCCATGTAGCGATTGGGGCCCCCTGCGTAAGCTGCCTCCTCATGATGCTCTGCCATCCTGACTTGCTCTGCGTGTGGGCACTCAAGAGTGGTGTGCCTTTGCGATCCGCATTCAATACAAGTCTGGTTGATAGAGAGATACTTTACTTGCTTGAGGAGCTTCTTATTCTGGTCTCTGTAGTACTGCTCCCTAACATCAGGATCAATCTCCTTAGGTGGCTCACCGAGGGGCATGGATGGTGCTGGCCTGGCGTATGGGTTCTCTTCATAGGTTGCAGTAGACCCATACTTGTTGTCGTAGTTAGTGAGCTTCTCTAGCACACCCCATGCGTCACTTGGCGGCATTGTCAGATACTCATAGCGAGTATAATGGTTGATTCTGTCCTTAGTGACCTGATCAAGAGAGTTGAAGAAAATCTCCTGAATGACGTAGGGTGGCTGTCCATGAGTATCACAAGATCGCAGAAGTTCCTTGTAGCGCTCCCATGCCTTTGCCAGCGGTTCCCATTGCTTCTATTTGAAGGCGGTGATTTTCTGGCGGAGATGTGCTGTTTTGGCGGGTGGGAAGAATTTGGTCAGGAACTCTTGCTCTACTTGGGTCCAGGTTGTGAGTGATCTTGCTTTCAGCCCTTCAATCCATTTCAATGCAGGCCCAGTGAGAGACCAGCAAAAAGATTTCATCTTGACATATTCCAGGGTTGTACCTTCAGCAAGAGTACGGCACATGTCAAAAAAGTTTGTAACATGTTCATAAGGACACTCATTAAATCTACCATAAAAGGCATTATTTTTAAGCTCTATAAGAAATTGAGTGCGAATTTCAAAAGAGTTATCAGGGATTAGAATCGCCGATTCAGGCACGACGAGAGTTGGGTGCATGTAGTCCTCTGCCGTGGTTGGGTATTGGGCAAGCTCAGCATGTGCTTGTTCCCTTGCTGCTTTCTCAGTAGCGATAGCAGCATCCTTAGCGGTTAATTACCTTGTAAGCCTAGCGATCAGCTGTTCCTGTGTCTCCGCAGCTGCCATGGCTCTTTGTAGTTTAGCTCTGATGTGAAAGAGGCGTTCCGGTTCGTCTAAGGCGTCAAACTCAGGTGTTTGACAAGAACGACGCATACACCTGCAAAGTAACTCAAAGAAACAGTGAGAACTGACTACCTAAGGCGCGATTGATAGCCTCCCCGGCAACGGCGCCAATTTGTTGTTGCAGGAGGATGGTCAAGTATGAAATAAATATAAAATAAAGTTCAGACTGACTTCCCTGTCTCAGCAAATAAATACAAGACTTCCTCCCGTTGTAGTAAGAGAATAGTCAGGATCGAATCCACGAGGAAGCACGTCAGCAGTTCTTAGGTCGCTACAGATCTCACAGACAGAATAGCAGAAAGACAGAAACACAGAAAGAAACAAAAATAAAAGCATAAAATAACAAACGAAAAGCAATGAACTAAACGAACACAAAGCAAAGCAGCAAATAAAAGCAAAGCAAAGGCTGGCCGATCTCGACCACAGGGTACTCGAGATCGACAAAGGCAGGTCGACAGAAAACAGAAAGTGAAAATCGACGACAACAGAAGAAAACTCAACTTGACCTAGGCGAGCCTCTACTCGAGATCGACAAAGGCAGTACTCGATCTCGACAAGCTCTCCTCTGTATCAACTAGAATGCAGAAATTTAAATTGCAAATTTCGAACCCAAACTCAGATTTTTAACGAAATAAATCAATATATTAAAGAACTTCCAAAGCCAGGGTTTCAACACCACAACGATAACCATGCAAAGTAACACACAAAGGCACAAAAGATCAAGCTTTCCATCAAATAACTTTCGTTATTAACAAATAGGCATATAGAGGCTTTCGCATAAACCCTAATTGTTACTAACCCTTTTTCACATAATTAATCCAAGTTGCATTAAGATCACTTTCGCTTCAATAACACAAACAAGGATCACCTTCAACTCTCGCAAAAGAATCATGCTCATAGGGATAGAAGATGAATTGCACAAAAAGATCTGACCTTTATCGCATCGCCTCACATAGCCACCGTCGGGCTCACCCCAGCCCCAGAAGTGGGTGGACTACTCACGCCTCATCGCAATAACAGACATTGATGTATAAAAAGAACTAAATTACATAAAAATAAACTTCAAACTGTATCTGTGGAACTACTTGTTTCTCTCTGAAATTGAATGAATAAAACTGAGCCCCTAGGACCTTATTTATAGTGATCAAAACCCCGCTAATCAAGGAAATAATCATCCATCTATATCTAAATCTATATATACTTTGCTAAAAGATAAATAAAATGCTTTAAGGAAATAAATCTTCAAAGGAAAAGATAAATCTAACTTAGGTAAGTCTTCATGTCTTGATAGATTCCCTTCCATGATGATAGATCTTGATCAAATTTGGATAGAATTCGGCCATTCTCGGATTCCTTCATGCCCAAGAATTCCAAGTCTACTCGTACTGCTCAAGTCGACTTGTCTCCGGAAACTGGGCTACTCGACATCGACAAAGGTCTAGTCGACCTCGAGTAGGATTCGTCGTCTCGGCTAACTAGTGCTCGATGTGGCTCGGACTTGGCTCCTGGCGCTCGTCGACCTCGAGTAGCCCTAGTCGACCTCGAGTAGGATTGATCCGTCGACTAGGTCTTCTCGGCTAGGTGTGCTCGACAAGCCTAGATCTGGACTCTGGCTCGTCGATCTCGACAAGGGTTTTGTCGAGATCGAGTAGGATTGTGCTCGGCTTCTCGTCCTCGGCTTCTCGATCAGCTCTTCTCCTCGTCGACTCCGGGTATGGCACTAGGCTTCGTCGATCTCGACCAGCTCTTGTCGAGATCGAGTAGACTTCCGGAGCTGGGTTGGTCTGGCTCTCGACACTGCTCCTAGTCGACAAGGCAGTGCTCGGACATGCTCGTCGAGATCGAGTAAGGTCTACTCGAGATCGAGTAGCCTGGGTTCTCGGCTCGATTCTACTGGTTCCGCTGCTTCTTTGACCTTGGACTTCTGTAGTGGCTTTCCGAGATTTTCCGACCTTCCTTAGAATTGCCGTAAAACGCCTCGAATTCTTCGAATTAAACAGAAACTGGTGTAGATTCCATAATTTGGCAAATAAACATAAACTACATAGATTCTGTACTATCTTAGCTCAAATGAGTGAAATGCATGCAGAAATCGATATAAACTTAAATGTAAAACATGGCAAATTCAGCTCACAACACTACATACAAATAAATTGAAACGAAATAATAAAGATTGTAAGAGTGGTTTCGACTTATCGTATGCCTCAGCTTGACTACCCACAGAGGGTATATAATACCACCAATTCAGTTCTATTGGTGGCTTATCAAAGTAGCAGCCAAATGGATCAACGTATTCATCAATATTCTCTCCAGTGCAGAAGGTAACTTTTACTGGCTTTGTAGCCTCAGCAATAGGCTCTAGATCTGATTCATCAATGGGCGAGCTAGGGATGATCTCGTTAGATGGATTGTTTTCTATCTTCCTAGTGGGATTTTCCACAACGACCTCAAGAGGTGCAACAGAGGTCTCAACGATTTCAGATACAGGAGGAAGTGACTCATTCTGCGCACATTGATAATTCATGTAGCAGAAAAAATCCCACACTCATTTTCTCAGCAAGGCTCCTTGTGTCAGCAGTCATACCATCAAAGATGCATATAAGCACTTCCCTTCTACTAGCTTGATAACCCCATGAACAAAGATCGTTAATGTACTCATGCACTCTGATGAAGTATTGATGAAAACTCTCTCCATGTAACTGCAATAACCTCACCTTCAACATATGTTAGTAGCAAGAGTGCAGACCATGTATGTGGTCCACACTAAGGTTAGCGATTAACCAACACAAGAATTTAATAAGATTTCCTCGGCAACGACGCCAAATTTGACAAGAGGAAAACCTGTCGTTGTTCTTGCCAAAGAATACTCAAACTCACAACTAGTACAGTGTGTAAGCAAGTGACCGATCCACAGGGAAATCTATTAAATTCAAGTCTAATTCTAATTGCTAGTAAGAATATGGGGGGTTTTTGGGTGTGAAAAAGGTCCGCCTTTTAGCAAAGCGGAAGCAAGCAAACAAAGTAAATCGGTTTTAGAATTCAGTGGAGAGAAATAGGTTCACCTACAATTTATCACTTCGATTGATGAATTCGATCCTTGTTTCAGCCTCTAGTTCTTGACTTTTCCTATCAACGTCCTTGTCCAGATCTTAGGTAAATTAGTAGTCCTACGAGTCCTAGCAACCCTTATCTCTAAATAACCCTAACACGGTTAAGATTTAACCAAGAGATAGCATTAAGATTATGAATTAACCAAGGTACATGCAATATCAAGCTACGAGTCGATATTTAACATATATTCAACTTCCTAAACATCCAATTAGTCCTACGAGTCCTAAAGGGATATGATTGCCACTTGGGTTAAGGTTCGCTACGAGGAATCTACAAAACCCTAGCAATTGAATGAATCTACTCTAACTAGTTGATCAGGCCAGAGAGAATAAAACACATTCAATCAATTAAGCACAAAGAAGTCAAAACATTGCAATAGGAATAAGAACTAGATTAAGAAACTCACAATTCAACAATCAAAGATCCAAACTGTAGGCGAAACCTTGAGAGTTTAGTTGCTCATGCTCAACGGCGTTCTCAATAATTGAATAAAGTGCATAAGGTTAATGGAATAATAAACTAGAAAAGTCTTATAAAGCCTCTAACAAGTCGGCCAAAGAATAAAACAAAAACCATAATCAAAGTCCAAATCTGAACGGTGTGTTTCTGCGAGGGCCGCGGGGCAGCCAACCCAGGCCGCGGGGCGGCCGGCGATCAGAGAAATCGATCGTCAGAGGCTCGGGCCGCGGGGCGGCTAGCTTGGTCGCGGGGCGGCTTTTACCGTTCACAACGATTCAATGTCAATATGAAAGTTGTAGATCTCGAAGAGAGCTTTCCAACGCATGGTTATAATAGTCAATCGGATCATCGAGGCCTCCAGAAAGTGCGAAACAAGTTCAGCATGTCTGGTGACAACTTTTGATGACTTGTTATTCACTTAGGCTCTCGAAATTCAAATCCGCTCCCGTGCTCTTCACTTTTCTTCCTCAACTTGAATCTTCCTTCATCCAAGAGTCTCCTAATTCCTCGTTGGATCCACATTTACATGAAATTAACCATAAAATTGCATAGATTCCGACTCTTCCAACACCACTGGTAAACATGTAATTATAACTAAAATATGCACTATTTATAACTAAACTATGTTAAATGTAATCTATAATGCAATACTAAACATGCTCTATCACTAGGAGGGCAATCAAAAAAATGAACAGCATTAACATCACTTGCACTAGTGAAGGGGAGCTTTGCGAGCTTATCGGCCATAGTGTTTGCCCTTATATCAATGTGTTTGACTTGTATGGACCATCCTGGGGTCCTGATCAGCTGGTGACATTGGCGTATCAGTAGTAGATCAACGTGGGTTGTCGGCAGGTCTTCCAGCAACAGTGTACAAGCACCCACATAATCAGTTTCTACATGTATTCGTCTAGTGGCGAAGGCGAAACACATGCGAATACCATGAAAAATGGCCAAGAGTTCAGCCCGGAGTGTCGAACAAATTCCGATTGTAACACAAAAGCCATGTAGAAAGTTTCTAGAGCTTCCCCGCAAGACTCCACTACAACTTGCAGGACCCGGATTTCCTCGAGACGCCCCATCCACATTCAGTTTCACCTAGTCCAGAGGAGGAGCAGTCCATGAATGTTGTTGGGGAGTTGTGGTGCTTGGAATGGATCGAGCCAAGTGCTGCTTGTTCCATTGCACCCTAAACTGCATGTCCCGACCTTTGACATCGCTGCTTCCACCCCCTCCGTTACCTCATTCCCACCTCCTACTTCGTTCTTCCTCCCATCTGGCTTTCATCGCCTTGCTTCCTCCCTCCCTCGTGTGTACTCCTGGTCGTCTCCCTATGTCTATCTTCATCTCTTTCTCCTTCCTCTTCTTTGTCTGTCGTCGTTCTTCTACCAAGGTTCCGAATTTGGTTGCATACCACAGGTATATCTTCTCTCTTGTAATTAAGATCCCACAATTTTAATTCCTTGTTGTTTATCCTCCAAATTCTTCTCCCGTTTGTATATCATGTTTTCCAGTTCTCTGTTCTTCTTGTTTCAGAGGCTCAATTCTAACACCACTTCTTCTCCCGTTTGTATATCATGTTTTCCAGTTCTCTGTTCTTCTTGTTTCAGAGGCTCAATTCTAACACCACCTGATGTATAGCAATTGGCTAGGCGAGCCAATTGCTAAAATAAAAGCGCGATTATGCGGAACTCATTGATTTCTTCTTGAATTAGAACAAATTAAGCAAGTAAGGACTGATTTGGCGACAATTTCAGACTTGGGCAAAAATCCAGCAAATCAGTACCAACAAATAGCAACAGAATTTGGCTTTTAGTCACGGTTCTGCAGATTGTCTGAAAAGGTAAATATATAGATAGTGGCAAAAACCAAAGAGTAACATAAAGTAAGACCATACGAAGAGTCTTACGAAAAAAGGTGAAACTACCCACAAAAGTCATACTCGCAAACTAAAACCACCTACACCATACTCGACCCACAAAATGCTGTAAAGGGAAACACTTGACCGATACCACTTCGAACTCACATCCTAATCCACACCAGGATAGGCATAGTTGTTTAAGCCCATCATATAGTGTAGCTTGCCGATATGCGGATGTGAAAGACAAAGTAGTAAAGGCGAGCATTAACCCCCACAACATTAGGAGTGGACAGCTACGACAACAACAAATCTACAACTCTAAGGATCACTTACCCACAAAATTATTCCACCCAATCAACACATCATACATCAAAGTATTTTCCACCCAACTTTGACCCCGTATACTAGTCAAACCAACCCAAAACAACAATAAAATAATGCAAAAGAAAACTTCTGCATCATCAACAAAGTTGCAGAGGGGCCCACAGTGGAATACAAAGCCACGCCAAGGATGGCCCACACTTGTAGCACAAGCTTCGGCAATCTCACAACAGATCCTCCATGCTTCACCACTCTAACCCTCCAGCTGGACTCAACCAATGAACAAAGAACAATAGTGGGAGCCTCGAGTTCAGCTCATTACGAAATTAGTAGGTCCCACAGTTGGTCAACGGAATTAGAGAGCACAGCTGGACATAGAGTGAGAAAAGCAAACTAGGGTTAACACATCACCACCATCTACCATACACGGACGGCGGCGACCGACCATCACCCATGATAGGCACACAATACCCGGAAAACACCACACCACACCCACATCGGGGAGCAACAAGGCTCAGCAAAAATTTCGGGGAGCCTAGTTGAGGAACAAACCCAGCCGAGAGAGTGCACAACCCAGAGAAAAAACAAGCAGCCATTAGAGAAGCAAGCCGAAACATAGACAGCACGACCCGAATACGACGCAAACGGGATGAGGAGAAATCCAATCCTGCAACCGGGGGGCCCAACACTGCAGCCCCTTCGCACCTACCGATGACCCACATAGACGGCAACACGCACCTCCTCCCATCCCACCAAACGGAATCAGCTGCAAACCCTAGCCATAACAACTCAACCGAAACCACCAGTCTCCACCAGCGCAACCCCAACTTCTACCTTGCAAAGGATAGAAGTCTGGCTAGATAAAAGATAGAAAGAAATTGTAAAAGATACATCAAACCTACCTAAGATAGATTAACCTACGGAAAAGCTAAATACACCGCTAATTTTTACTGGATACACCACTAATCTACGCAACAAGCTGCGGAACTCGTTACGCACCACGCTGCGTAACTAGCCTTGCATCCGACCAAACGCGCCCTAACACCCCCCCGCCAAACATTCCGCGGTGGGTTGCGAAACAGGATACGCGTATGAATGCGGAATATCTGGGAATGAAACCAAACGCGGCATAAGGGAATACGAATGGACTCCGCATCGAGTTGCGTAATACGGTGTATTTGAAATTCAAAAGCAGTTGCGCATCAGGGCGTGGAGAACGAGGCGTATCAAGTACGATTCGGAACGGCAATCGGTGGTACGACTTTCGAACTCCGATTCCGAGAGCGACGATGGTTTGTGATTCCGACAGGCGGAGAAGAGAATGGCAGGTGAAGGAAGCGGCGGAAAGAGGGGTACTGGAGGCTGGCGGCGGTGGAGGGCCGGCTGGTACGCCTGTGGTGCTGGTAGCCGGTGACGAGCCTACGATGGAGGAAATCTTCGAGTCGTTGGACTGGAGAGACGGGGAGAGGGCGGCGATGGAGGCGGAGGAGTTGGGCAGGGCGGCGGAGCAAGTGAGGACGATCTCGGAGGGGCAAGTGCAGGTCGAGACGGCGCCGGGGCAATTAGATGGCGGGGATTTGGTCGGTGATGGGGGCCGAGGTGGAGAGGGCGGAGAAGGGGGTCGACCGGGGGTCCGGGAGGTGTCGATTGAGATGTCGTGTGCGGTGATGCAGCGGGAGGAGGAGGAAGATGCGGCTCTGAGCAGGGCGGCGGAGGAGGAAAAGGCGGCGGAGGATGAAAGGGCGGTGGGGGCAGAAAGGGCGCGGGAGAGGGATACGGTTACAGCAAGGGCGGAAGACGCAGACGCGGCGTCTGTGGCGGCGGCGGTGGCGGATAGGGTTACATCGATGGTGGAGGAGGCAGCGAGGGAGACGGGTGCGGTAGAGCCGGACAGGGCTGCGTCGGAGGAGCCGGCGAGGGTGGCCGGCCCGGAGGCGGCGAGGGATTCAACGGAGAAGGCAGCGAGGACGGCGGCGGCGAGAGCGGCATCGATTGAAGGGAAGAGAGTGTTGCGCTCGCGAGCAAGAAAAACATTATTGGCGTCAGTAAGTATTCCGTTGATGATTCTTTGTAGTTTTCATTACTCTTCAATTATGCCTAAGTTTGAGTGTTGAGTAAATCGTAATAGTGAGAAGAAAAAAATCTGTTAGTGTGTGTGACCTAAAGGTACCAAATATAGGAAGAAATAGCAGAATATGGGAAATATAATTATATTAAGTTGAGCTGTAATTACATATGCGTAATAGAAAACATATAATTCGATGACAAAATGGAGAGTACAAATACATAAATTACAAATGTGGAAAACGTTATATAGTAAACAACTTGAAATATATATTATAATGTGGAACATTTTGAATAATAAAAAATAATTATAAAAAATGACAACGATTAAAATGACAGGAGAGGGAGAAGTTCGTGGCGGAGTTGCAAGAAAGCCGTAAGCGTAGGCGTGAGGGTGCCGGAGAAGGAGATCGGATTATTGGACGGATTGTTTTAGCCTCAGCGCGTGGGAAGTTTTAGAAGAAGGTGAAGAGAGCTGTTGCAGAGCCTCCAGCTGATGCAGTGGTGGAGACGGAGATGGTAGTGGTAGAGACGGGGACGGTGGACGTGGAGTCGCATGCGGTGGACGTGGAGACGCCTGCGGATGCCGACCAGCCCGACCCTGCACGAGTGGGAGAGTTGGTGGGAGAGTTACAGGCTTCTATGAGGACTCTTGAGGTGTGGGGGCCAAACCTACAGATGGTATTGCCGATGAAGCCTCCTCCATATAGGCCGCCGTCGACGTGAGCGCGCGGACTCGCTTGGACGGATGAATATGGGGACGACGGTGCGGAGAGGTCCCTTGAAGTAGGTTCTGCGTGCGGATCCGCATCAGAAGCGAGGACGTATCCGTCTACTGCGAGGGAGGGTGCGGTTCTGAAGGAGTACCATGCTCCTCACGATGAGGGTGTTCCCCATGAGCAGGATGCTCAGCAGGAGCCGGATGGCCCGCAAGATCAGCATGACAGCGATGGTGGTGACAGGGTTGGTGAGCAGGGTGGAGCCAGTTTGTCCGAGGAGGATGATACGGATGATTTGTTTGGCCGGGGGGGGGGGGGGGGGGTGGAAGATAAGTCGTTGTTGTCGAGCTTTGTCGGTCATGTTGCGCGGAGGATTTGGGCAGCGCCGGACGACCCACCTGTACTGGTGGACGTGCATAGGCAGGGTAAGATGATCAGTTGGTTGCGGCAGGCCTTTGAGCGCGGAAGGGAGACCTGGGTTCCCTTAGTTGCGCAGAGCGGGCTGGTGGGGTTGTTGGATTTGACTTAGAGCCACGTCGACCATGGCTTGTGTCAGATTTTCATAGAGCGGTGGCAGCCGGAGACGAACTAGTTTCACTTCGAGTGGGGTGAGATGACGATTACTCTGCACGATGTGCAATTTTTGTTTGGGATAACTATAGAGGGTGCGCAGGTGGTGATGGACGTAGACGTGTTGGGGGCCGCTTGGTGGGTGGCGCAGAGCTTTGGGTGGTCGCTGCATCGGGTGAACAAGTGGAGGACGACAGGTGGGATCCCACATCGAGCAGAGCTAGCCGGGAGGTCTAGTCGACGAACCATCCTTGTCGAGGTCGACGAGCCGTGGTCGATCTCGAGTAGACCAGTTTCCAGCAGCTTCTCGACGAAGACCTGTCCGACTAGAATTGGGATTTCTTGGGTGCAAAGGAAGTCGATTATATCCTAATCCATCAAGTTCTATCCAAGGAGACAAGATCTATCAACATCATAAAGACTTACCCTATTTAGTTTTATCTTTCCCTTTTAGATTTATTTCCATAAAACAATTTATTTATCCTTTCAAGTTTTAGATATAGTTTTAGATAGAGATGGATATCTTCTTTCCTAGAATAGCTAGGGAAAGAAGACTATAAATAAGGCCCTAGGTGGCTCAGTTTTATTCATTCTAGATCACAATTCAATTTCAGAGACAATTAGTTAGTTACACAGAGAAGTTTAGGAGTTCTAAGGTTTTTAAGGTTTTGGCTTTCTGCGAAAGTTGATTGCCGGAATTGTAAAGGCTTTTGAATATAGTTAATGCAAGTTTCTTTTTATACATCAATGTCTGTTATTGCGATGAGGAGTGAGCAGTCCACCCACTTCTGATTTTCAGTTTCTGTTATTGCCGGAGTTGTCTGCTGTGATTTTCAGTTTCTGTTGTCGAGTAACTGTGGTCGATCTCGAGTAGCTGCTTGTCGAGATCGACGAGACCCTTTGCTTTGCTTTTCGTTTTTGCTTTGCTTTGCTTTATTTCTTGCTTTGTTCTTGGCTTTTGTTTTACTTGCCCTTGCCGGGTTTATTTGTTTCTTTCCTTTTTGTGTTTCTGTCCTTTCTGCTGCTTCTGTGAGAATTTCCAGCTACCTAAGAACTGCTGACGTGCTTCCTCGTGGATTCGATCCTGATTTTCTCTTACTACAATGGGAGGAAGTCTTGTATCATTTGCTGAGACAGGGAAGTCAGTCTGAACTTTATTTCATATTTATTTCAATACTCGATTTACTCCTACAACAACAAATTGGCGCCGTTGCCGGGGAAGAAATCATTCGCGCCTTAGGTAGTCAGTTCTCACTGTTTCTTTGAGTTACTTTTCAGGTGTATGCGTCGTTCTGGTCAAACACCTGAGTTTGACAGCTTAGACGAACCGGAGCGCTACCTACACATCTACTCTAAACTTAAAAGGATCATGGCGGCCGCTGAAACACAGGAACAGCTGGTCGCTAGGCTTACCATGGAATTGGCCGCAAAGGATGTTGCTATCGCCGCTAAAGATGTTGCTATCACCGCTGAGAGGGCAGCAAGGGAACAAGCACAGGCTGAGCTTGCCCAATATCCAACCACGACAGAGAACTACATGCACCCAACTCTCGTCGTGCCTGAATCGGCGATTCTAATCCCTGATAACTCTTTTGAAATTCGCACTCAGTTTCTTATAGAGCTTAAAAATAATGCCTTTTATGATAGATTTAATGAGTGTCCTCTTGAACATATTACAAACTTTTCTGACATGTGCCGTACTATTGCTGAAGGTACAACCCTGGAATATGTCAAGATGAAATCTTTTCGCTGGTTTCTCGCTGGGCCTGCACTGAAATGGCTGGAAGGGCTGAAAGCAAGATCACTTACAACCTGGGCCCAAGTAGAGCAAGAGTTTTTGAACAAATTCTTCCCACCTGCCAAAACAGCACATCTCCGCCACAGAATCACCGCCTTCAAACAGAAGCAAGGGGAACCACTGGCAAAGGCATGGGAGCGCTACAAGGAACTTCTGCGATCTTGCCCTACTCGTGGACATCCACCCTACGTCATTCAGAAGATCTTCTTCAACTCTCTTGATCAAGTCACTAAGGACATAATCAACCATTATACTCGTTATGAGTATCTGACAATGCCGCCAGGTGATGCATGGGGTGTGCTAGAGAAGCTCACCAACTACGACAACAAGTATGGGTCTACTGCAACCTATGAAGAGAACCCATACGCCAGGCCAGCACCATCCATGCCCCTATATGAGCCACCTAAGGAGATTGATCCTGATGTTAGGGAGCAATACTACAGAGACCAGAATAAGAAGCTCATCAAGCAAGTAAAGTATCTCTCTGTCATCCAGCCTTGCATAGAATGCGGATTGCAAAGGCACACCACTCCTGAGTGCCCACACACAGAGCAAGTAAGGCTGGCAGAGCACCATGAGGATGCAGCTTACGCAGGGGGTCCCAATCGTTACATGGGGGACTAAAGGTTTCAGCAACCACAATGGAACCAAGGTGTCCCTAGGAATCCTCCGCCCTACAGAGCTCCAGGACATCCGGAAAGGGAGCAGAAAAAGGATGATATACAGACAGTCCTGGAGGAAATACGGAGAAACCACTCAGAAACTAGGCAATATTTCAACTCCTTCTATACTCAGATGCAAGGTGTCAACTCTCGGCTTGGGGAAATTGATATCTGGCGGAAATCAGTTGATACACGGATTGGTTAGCTAGCAGCAGGAATCCCCAGACAATCACGGTCACATCCAGGATCTTTAGAACCAAATCCTAAGGGAAAGACTGGACACATCGCTGCTATAAAACTCAGAAGCGGCCATCAACTGCAAGAGCCAGAGGTCGGAAAGCAGCAGAATGACGAGGAACAGCAAGTCGATCTCGACCAAGCCGTGGTCGACCTCGACAAGAGCCTCGTCGACCTCGAGGAGACACTTCCAGAATCTTCGTCTGCACCACACAGTAACTCGACTGGGCCCAATCTGGTCGATGTCGACAAAGGCCTTGTCGATGTCGAGGAGCCCCTGGTCGACATAGAGAAGTCTGCAGCACCTCCGACGTCTATTCTGGCTCCGAATCAGAAAAAGAAGTTGCCTTTCCCCACAAAATCTCTAAAGGACCCGGCGGAGAAAAAGTTTCAACGCTTCATCAAGATGCTTCAGAAGCTCAACGTCACCATCCCCTTCACATAAGCTCTCAATGAAATGCCATCTTATGTCAAGTTCCTGAAGGAGATTCTGAACAAAAAGCGATCAATGGCTGAAATCACAGAGGAATGCAGCCATCTGTACATATTGGAGAAGAGGCCGGATCCAGGTAAGTTTGCTATAACCATTGGATTTGGTCCATACAAAATTAATGCCCTATGTGATCTTGGATCTAGTGTGAGTATAATGCCTTTAACGATTTGGTCCAAGATTAAGATAGGTGCCTTGGAGCCTGTGGATGCTAGACTTTACATGGCCAACAACACGGTGGTCATCCCCACAGGCATGGTGGAAAATGTCCCAGTACAAGTAGGTAAATTCTTCGTCCCTGCTGATTTCTTAATAGTTGATATGCAAGAAGATCCTGCTTGTCCAATTATTTTAGGAAGACCATTCTTGGCGACGGTGGATGCCAACATAAGCGTTAGGAAAGGAGTGCTCACCTTCAACATCAGCGATGAGGTAATTGAGTATTCCTTTAATAAAACTGAAAGGCATACAGGTCCAATGGAAGAGGTCAAATCTATCTCAGCTGGCTACATCACCTGCAGGGAACCCAAGGTCAGAAATATGACCCCTGAGGAGCTGGAAAAGAGGGACATGTAAGCCCAGTTGGAGGAGATCATGGCAATCCTCAAGGAAAACACAGAGAATCCAATCGACACAGACCAAGGTAAGTCGTTGTGGATTCATTATTTTTCGGATGCCTTGACAGGGACTAAGTATGGGGTCAAGATCGACCAAGGCTCCTCGACATCGAGTAGAGCCCTAGTCGATCTCGACAAGATCAAGGAGTCTCCACCAACGCCAGCATCGTCGAGCAGCAAACCAGAGGAGTCACCCTACTCGATCTCGAGTAGACTACTCGAGGTCGACCACCAGTTCCCTAACTCGACTCCATCCTCCTCGACACAAAAGCCGCCTGACGAACCATCCTCGTCGATCTCGACTAAGCTTGTCGAGATCGACCACCAGCCGGCGCCACCAGATCCTGCTTCATCGACGCTGCAGCAACCAGGAGGAGAGCCCTCGTCGATCTCGACTAGTCTTGTCGAGGTCGACCACCACTCGGCTTCACCAGATCCGCCGTCATTGATGAGCAAGCCACCAGGAGCAGAAGGCTACTCGAGATCGAGTAGCCTTGTCGATGTCGACTAGCCCCTGCCTTCATCGACTTCTGAATCTGCAAGCCGACCACCACCAGGACCAGCAGTCTTGTCGAGATCGACTAGCCCTAGTCGAGATCGACCAAATACAGTGGTCCCCGATTCCGTCTCCGCGAAGGTAAGCCAAGGTATGGATCTTTCTTCTCCTCTTTCCATTAAAGATTTATCTATACATGGGAGAGGTCTGCCTTGGTATGTGCGATTGTGCAGGATTTCCAATGATGAGCCTAAGGAGTATGAAGTTGGAGACAAGCTCTATGTCTCTAAATCAAAGGATCATTGGTTTCCCAACAAATTCAACAAGAAGCGGATGGGACCGTTCGTGGTGAACAAGATCCATTCTGGAGAATTACAACTGATGGACAAAAATGGTGTCCTATTTGAGGCCCAAGCTACATGGGCCCTGCAGATGCAACCTTGAGCATTAATGGAAAGTCGGCCTAGCGACTATAAAATCTAGAGCATGTACATAGACTTTTTAGGACATTTGAGACTTTGTTTTTTGTTTTTGGTTTTGAACACTTTTAGTTTTGTTATTGCGGGTATATGTCTTCTACTTTTCAGGTCCATGGATGGAACCAAGCTATATTCAAACTCGGCCTAGGAGGTGCTCCAGTCGAAATTTTGAGAGGCCCTGCACCCATGTCTAGTGAGTTTCTTTCTTTACCCTTACTTTGTTTTTTTATATACAGTGAGGAAACTGTAATATTTAAGTATGGGGTGGGGGAAGGGCTTACTTTATGCATATTTGATTTATTTGACATGACTTGTGCATTATTTCTTGGAATTGCTACATGGTTATTTTGGAATGCATTATTGATTTATGTGCTTATATGCATGAATTTCCAAAATTTGAGAAAAATGACCCCCATTGAAAATTTTGATTAATGTCATGGAAGCTTTATTGAACTCGACGATGCAAAATTGGATTCATTAGAGATATAGCATGAAATTGCCTAGTAAAGGGAAGTCACAATGAAGTGCATTATTTCTTGAAAACCATGAAAGGAGGTAAAATTTGAAGTTGCTTTTGACATGTTGCATGATAAGATGATGGAGGACTTTATATTTCCATATAATGCTCATATGTTTATATTCCTAGCCTTACCTATGCTTATGCATCACAAAAACCATAATATGCCTTATTTCAAAAATTGCTCCACATGATCTAAATATTGCCATTCTTTAACTTATCCGAGGATTATGTTAAGAATGATGTTACATTATGGAGATTGTCATATGGTTTTTATGTTGTTGTTGGAGTTTGGAAGGAAATTGTTTGAAGTATATGGAAAATTTAATGAGTGAAAGAAAATCCAATCACCTCAGGAGATAAAGGTAGATTGACCCTGCTCTCTGAGATAATAGTTTGGAGAGATGGGACACATAGTGAGGAGTCCAAAGCACTAAGTATCCGGGGCCATTCATGACACCCATGTTTGCGACTCGCGAGAAGGCCGTGCTGAGGTTAGAGAGGTAAAAGCATTATTATTGAGAAAAGCATTATGAAAGGTGATGAATCAAATGGAAGAAGGAATGTGGAAATTCAATTTGGAAAGTACTCCATTTCCCCGGATCAAAAAAACCACATTGCCAAAATTTGCCCACCTTTAGCCTTTTAACAATCTACTCCTTCATGAGCTTAAATTAAAGTCTTCTTGATTATCAATGCTTTGTCATATAAATTGTTTATGCGTAACCCTCCTTTTATGAGTAGATGTTGCTTTTACATATTTGCACATGCATGAATTTGAGACACTAGTACCTTTTCAAGGATGGTAATTGATTGCATGGACATATAAGAATGAATATAAGATGTTGAGAGTTTTTGAATTCTTCCCCTGAATGACAAATGAAAGTATTGCTTGAGGACAAGCAAGCTTAAGTATGGGGTGTTTGTTGTGAGCTGAATCTGCCATGTTTTACAGTAACTTTTATATCGATTTCTGTATACATTGCATTCATTTGGGTTTAGATAGTACATAATCTATGTAGTTTATGTTTATTTGCCAAATTATGGAATCTACACCAGTTTCTGTTTAATTCGCAGAAATCGAGGCATTTTATAGCAATTCTACAGAAGGTCGGAAAAGCTCCGAAAACCGCTACAGAAGTCCAAGGTCAAAGCAATGGAACCAAGCTGAAAGTCAGGGTAACTCGATCTCGAGTTGACCCTAGTCGACATAGACGAGCATGTCCGAGCACCGCCTTGTCGACAGAGCCTGATCGAGAGCCAGACCAACCCGAGCTCCGGGCCCTACTCGATCTCGAGGACCACTAGTCGAGATCGACGAAGCCTCAGCGCCACGCCCGGTGTTGACGAGAAGAAGAGCTGGTCGACAAGCCGAGGACGAAGCCGAGGACGATCAGGCGGCACTCGCTGCCAGCGACTCCACTCGCTGCCAGCGACTCCACTCGCTGCAGCGGACCGCTCGCTTTCGCGGAAAAAATCGCTGCCAGCGGAATGCACCAAGCCGACGGAGAAGCCAACTCGCTGCAGCAGAAGAGGCAACTCGCGGAAGCGGAAAGGAAGAACCTTACTCGATCTCGACTACGCCTTGTCGAGATCGACGAGACCCTGAGTCCAGATCCGGAGCCCATCGAGCAGAGTCACTCGAGAAGACCCAGTCGACAAGCCATTCTACTCGAGGTCGATTAGGGCTTGTCGAGGTCGACGAGCCCTGTGAACCAAGACCGAGCCACATCGAGCAGAGCTAGCCGGGAGGTCCAGTCGACGAACCATCCTTGTCGAGGTCGACGAGCCGTGGTCGATCTCGAGTAGACCAGTTTCCAGCAGCTTCTCGACGAAGACCTGTCCGACTAGAATTGGGATTTCTTGGGTGCAAAGGAAGTCGATTCTATCCTAATCCATCAAGTTCTATCCAAGGAGACAAGATCTAGCAGCATCATGAAGACTTACGTTATTTAGTTTTATCTTTCCCTTTTAGATTTATTTCCATAAAACAATTTATTTCTCCTTTCAAGTTTTAGATATAGTTTTAGATAGAGATAGATATCTTCTTTCCTAGAATAGCTAGGGAAAGAAGACTATAAATAAGGCCCTAGGGGGCTCAGTTTTATTCATTCCAGATCACAATTCAGTTTCAGAGACAAAAATAGTTAATTACACAGAGAAGTTTAGGAGTTCTAAGGTTTTTAAGGTTTTGGCTTTCTGCGAAAGTTGATTGCCGGAATTGTAAAGGCTTTTGAATATAGTTAATGCAAGTTTCTTTTTATACATCAATGTCTGTTATTGCGATGAGGCGTGAGTAGTCCACCCACTTCTGAGGCTGGGGTGAGCCCGACGGTGGCCATGTGAGGCGATGCGATAAAGGTCAGATCTTTTGTGCAATTCATCTTCTATCCCTATGAGCTTGATTCTTTTGCGAGAGTTGAAGGTGATCCTTGTTTGTGTTATTGAAGCGAATGTGATCTTAATGCAACTTGGGTTAATTATGTGAAAAAGGGTTAGTAACAATTAGGGTTTATGCGAAAGCCTCTATATGCCTATTTGTTAATGACGAACGTTATTTGATGGAAAGCATGATCTTTTGTGCCTTTATGTGTTACTTTGCATGGTTATCGTTGTGGTGTTGAAACCCTGGCTTTGGAAGTCCTTTTTTATATTAAATTTATTTCGTCGGAAATTCTGAGTTTTGGTTCGAAAATTTGCCCTTTTAAAGTTTCTGTCTTTTACTGTACTCGACATAGAGGAGACCTTTGTCGACCTCGAGTAGTGTCTTATCGAGGTCGAGTAGATCTGGTCTAGGTCGAGTTGAACTTTTCTCTGTTGTCGTCGATTTTCAGTTTCTGTTTTGCATGCTCTTGTCGACCTCGAGTAGGGGTTGTCGAGATCGAGTTGCCCTTGCCGGGTTTGCTTGTCTGATGTGATTTTCAGTTTCTGTTGTCGAGTAACTGTGGTCGATCTCGAGTAGCTGCTTGTCGAGATCGACGAGACCCTTTGCTTTGCTTTTCGTTTTTGGTTTGCTTTGCTTTATTTCTTGCTTTGTTCTTTGCTTTTGTTTTAGTTGCCCTTGCCGGGTTTATTTGTTTCTTTCCTTTCTGTGTTTCTGTCCTTTCTGCTGCTTCTGTGAGAATTTCCAGCTACCTAAGAACTGCTGACGTGCTTCCTCGTGGATTTGATCCTGATTTTCTCTTACTACAACGGGAGTAAGTCTTGTATCATTTGCTGAAACAGGGAAGTCAGTCTGAACTTTATTTCATATTTATTTCAATACTCGATTTACTCCTGCAACAACACCACACCCCATGTTCGCAATCAATTAGCTGAGGTTCGTATGACGTCGTGGTTGGATCCGCTTTCCCTTGCGGTCATATATGCGGCGATATGCGAAGTGTTCGCAGTATATCAAACGGATGTTCCATCACGTACACTTGAATTGTGTCGACCATTGAGTTACGCATGAATATGCGTAAGTACACGAGCGACACAAGTCTGGGAAGGGTAGGTGGGACGCTTATAAGCACGAAACTAACGAGTCCACTTGTTACGCACCTAGATGCGTAAATTTGCTGGAGGCCTACAAATACAGCCTGGACCAACCGTATCCCCATATGATGGCTCATACTACGGTATATTTCTCACCCACCTCCATAATATGTATTCATACATTAACTATCAAAAGATCACGGAATCACTTTGATTTGTATGGATATGAAGCTGTTGGTGATGGAAATGAATCAGCTGGTCAGGGAGTTGCAGTAATCACTCTTGTGCTCCGTACGGAATTGTGATTCCCTGTGCGATTGGTGCTAACTTACACCTGCTGGTTCTCCATCCGCCTTGTCAAAGGCAGTGCTATTATGGTAAGTGAAAAGGACAATTTCAAAATAGTGAAGAGTTTCTTTATGATGTATATTATGTGTTGTTACTTTAATTGCCTTTATGCAATACTGTAAATGATAATTGAGGTATGGACTAGTTTGTATTTAAATCGATGTATTAATAATTTCTTCAAAATTTTATGTGGTCACGCATTATCTACAACAGAATGAAGGTTGCAAATAAATTCTGGCAATGTCAATTACATTTGGTAAAGGAGAGTTCGGTGAAGCACTTTGCCATACAAATTATGGGTACATACAATTCAACGAAGGTGAAGTTTTCTCGTCTGATATGACAACAATGACAGATCGGTGAAGCACTTTAATTGCCTTACAAAACAGATGTGTGCGCATTTCTATGAAATGGTGTTTCAATCCTAACGTTGGTTCAAATTTGTAACGTTCTTTCAATTATATTGTATGCATACAAAATGACATGTTTCGCATCATCCGCTATGAAATGGCCCTTGCTCGATGTATCATCCACGCATCCACTTTCCCGCTACGAAACAAGGTAATCATTTATGGGTTGGGACAATGAGAATTGAAACAAGACATACCCCAAAATGATGTACATTGCTACGGTTGTAATATAAACGAGTACAACATAATACACACCCATTGTAAGTGCCTAGCAAGAAAGTTACCGTATTCATACGCAGCTACACTACAGTGGTGGGCAGTCCCCAATCGCATTAATAAGGGGAAAAGAGACGCATGCAACTGCGAAACGATCCGCACTACATCGCGCAATATATATCCGCATTTAGCTGCGGAACTCAGGCGTCTATAAAATGAAGCGAATGGGGATGCTCAACCTCATAAGCATATAGTGGAATGGTCTAATTCCCATACATCGATGCTTTTAAGACCTTATATCTCCCGTATGAAATAAAAACTTGAAAGATCATGGAAGTACTTTAATTTTAGATATGCGGGGCGGAGTGGCACGCTTGCGTAGGGGGAGTGGAGAGGTTGCGGAGGGGAGCGGACAAGTGGGGGTGCCTACTAGCTCTTCAACTAGTTTCATCCATCCGGCCACGGCATGTCAGCGACCCGGGCGAGCTTCGTCCCTCCGGCTAGTGTGTGTCCTATCCTCCGTCTCAGTGTCCTTCTCGTCTTCGTCTCCGCCATCATCTCATTTCGGCCCTCCACATAAGATATGACGGTCGCGGTCGCACTCGCTCGAACCTTTCCTCAAAAATATTACCACATCCCATATACAATTGTAATAAGACATGTTGTTTGATTAGATATTGGCTTAAAATTTATGATTAAGTATATGTTGTGTATATAGTTTTTTTTTTCAGTCGATGTAGTTTTATTTGGAGACAGTACATATTACACAATTGTTCGGACTATGTTCATTTCGAAGAAATTCAAGAAATAGCAATCACAATTGTTCGAACTATGTTTAAATGTTTGTGTTATTGCAATATGTTTCTTCATTACAAAATATCTCCTTTTACACCGATACATTGGCCACTTCCAGTGCTATATGTGAGAATGTGGACAATGACAAAAATAATCACATAATTGTCTTGGGTTCGAACATTGGGTTCGAATCTCTACTCTTCTTTGCTTTGTAAACCTAAGTCTTGGGTTCGAACCTTGGCTTCGATAGGGTTAGCGGGACCATCTTCACTTAGGAGTCGGTCCTGACGGGATTGATGCAGATCAGAAAACTTGACCCTCTCGAAGTGGCCGTGGAATTCCATGAGTCTACCCTACCAGTCCATGATCGAGTCGATCACGTTGGGATTGATGCAGTGCATGCGGCTCTCTCGTCGTGGATATGGAGATCCATGAGTCTGCCCTCTACTTCCCCTTATGATATTGCGGATCATTGTGGAGGAAAACGGCGCAGGATGGAGAGAGTGTTGGGCCCCTCCGGGAACGGCTCGTCCCGTTATTTACATCGAGTGTGTCGCACGAAACCCTAACCAAATCCCAAATAAACAAGTGTTATCAAAGTGCTTCCATAACCCTTACATAACTTATAGTTGGGGGAGTATGCTCACTGTTTAACCCTTGAAAATATCCCATTGGCCCAAACATGTTCCGAACCTATGATATCGACAATGGCTCAGTGGTTCACTACACAGTAGTCGTGTATTTATAATGGTGGAGCAATAGTTCGGTCACCCTGAGTATTTACGGATACAACCGCACGTAGGTGAGGAACCATACGCATACAACTGCGTAGATGGCGAATACACATGCATCTACGTAGATGGCGGTGAGCTACGCATGCATGTGCGTATCTACGAAGATAAAGTCCGACGCAGGCGTGCAGTTCAACTCGGTCAGTCCCATGAGCTATGTGGCGGGGGGTCAGAGTGTTGCTACGCAGGCCGATGCATAGCTACTTAGATAAACCCCGACACACTCGTCCACTGGCATGGGTCAGGCCAGTCAGATTTGTGTCGGGGGTTGAGGTTGGAAAGCTATGCATGCAGTTGCGTCTCTAGTCTGATAAACTCCGACAAACTCATGCACTGGCATATGTCAGGCCAGTCAGATTTGTGTTGGGGGTTGAGTTCGGTCCGCTACGTATGAAGTTGCGTATCTAGTCTGATAAACTCCGACAAACTCGTGCACTGGCATGGGTCAGGTCAGTCAGATTTGTGTTGGTGGTTGAGTTCGGATAGCTACACATGTAGTTGCGTATCTACTCGGATAACCTCCGCTGCAAGAGTCAAGATGCGTAATATTTCTTCTTGAGATTGAGATAAACGTCTACACGTCTTCATGCGTAATAGTTCCGCATTAAATTTCGTCTCGATAAAACATGATGTTTGACGTTGTATTGTAACCTATTGCCTACTGTCAAAATATAACACAATCTCATTAACGAGTGAAATCATTACAATAATTGGCTGTCAAAACAAGCCTCTGAAATAATATAATCGACAAACAATTTCTTCGGCTGGCGACCTACATATGGAAAGACATTCTGATTGGGGTTGTCGCCATGGATGTTGTAAGCCGGAACTAGTTCGCGGCAAAGTGCTTCCATTATCCTTACAACAATTGTAAATGGGTAATAAAATGAAGTGATGAATGACTGAGTACCAACATAGACTTGCATTTTATGTCACCTACAATTCCGAAAGTAACGCCATCCTTGACTCTATAAATATGCAGGGGAGACTTGTGGCATCTACAAGTCCCCATTTCACTTCGGTGTGGTCCGCATAACAGTACGGTTCTTTACGCAACATCTATGCGTGGAGTTACACGTTACAATGCGGATCCATCTGCAACTAGGTGCGGAGGCATCTGAACCCTTGGATTTACACGCATGTCGATGTGGCAGGGGTTGTGAATATTCTCAGTTTGTTGGCCTACGCATGATGATGCGTATCTATTGAGATTAACTTCGTCACAAGCGTCTAGATGCGTAACAGGAGTCTAAAGAAATGGTTCAGGTAAACTTCTACACGTCTGGTTGCGTATAGGTTCCGCACTAAATGGCGTAGCAATAAAACATGTTGCGGAACCATGAACAAGATGCAGAGCCATCCGCATCAAGGTGTGGAGGCATCTGAACCCTGGGGCCCACCGTCAATTCACCCTATAAATAGAGTCGATCGTGCTTTGAACGTTGCACCCAATTCTAGCAATGATTGTTTTCATACTCGTTTGACATGGGGCTGCTGAACCTCATAAGCATATAGTTGAATGGTCTAATTTCCATACAACAATGCTTTACAAACCTTATATCTCTCATATGAAATATACACTTAAAAGATCAGGGAAGTACTTTGATTTCAGATACGCAGAGCGGTGTGGACAGGTTGTGGAGGGGGAGTGGACAGGTTGCGGATGGGAGCCGACAGGTGGGGTGTGTGCTGGCTATTAGACAAGCCTCGTCCCTCCGGCGACGACATGTATGCGGCAAGGCGGGTGTCTCCTCTCCTCCGACTCGTTTGGAGTCCTCTCTTTTAATATTTGTGACCTCGAGCCTCCTTATATGTCACCTCGCTCGAAGCTTACGCCCCCAATCGCCAACCTGGTAGTCTCAATGGCTTTAGGTTTGCCTATAAAACCAAAGGTCTGGCGTTCGAACCCTGGCAGGCATAAGATCTGGAAAATCACTTTGAAAATATTACCTAGATCCCCTCCACAATTGTAACAATGCCTTTTCTTTGATTAAATATTGGCTTAATAATGTTAAAGTGTAGCATATCTTGTTTATACAGTTTTGTTTTCCATCGATGTAGTTTGATTTGATAACAATAGATATGACAAAACTGTTCGGACTTTATTCGGACTTTGTAGCGCCAAAACAATAGTTTGATTTGATAACAGTTTTGTAAATGCCGACCTCAAACGATGGTTGGCGCTAAGCGACGAAGCCATCGATAAATACCGTGTACGGTTCCGCGGCAAAATGCGTGATGTTCCGCTATAACATGCGGACCTGAAAATAAATATACTGCGAAACTATCCGTGTTGAATACGTGGTTACGTTCGATACTGACATTAGAATGAGCATACCGCATTCATTGCGTCTTATTGCGTCTCGCCAGCGCACAATATTTGGGAAGTATTCATCATAATCGATTATGTATTGAGATGTGACAATGAAAATTGAACCAAAGAACACCACAAAATCATGTCAATTCCAACGATTACAATTTAAACGACTGCCATATAATACACACCTATTATAAACGTTACTTCGTAGCGTTTGATTCTTAGATTAAATCGAGTGTTTCTCAGTACTTCGGAACCACCATGTCAGGTTGAGAGTCAATGGTTACACAGGTGATCCGAGACATTCTGAGATGATGGATCCAAGAAGCCAAACCGAAGATTTCTTTTTGTCACCATAAAGTCAAAGTGCTTCCATGATCTTCACACCGTGTTGTTGGACTTTACGAATGTGGCGAGCATTTAGATTGAAAGAATGATAGTACGAAAACGATTGCGTTTGTAAGTGTCTAGCAAGCCAAGTGACCGTATTTATAGGTAGCTACACAACAACAGTAGACAGTTAAATTCCGCGGTGGTTTCGACGATATTCATGGGTAATTACGCATTAGCATGCGGAGTGCAGACGCAGACAACCGCGAAATAAAACGCATCAAATTGCGCAATGCATATCCGCAACTAAGACGTCTACAAAAGGCAGCGGATGGGGATGCTCTCAATCTGATAAGCATTTAATAGAATGGTCTAATTCCCAAACAGCGATGCTTTACAAAACTTATATCTCTCCGTGATTGTTTGAATATAATGTACACGTATTTGTGATATGCGTCTTTATTCTCCCGTCTCTCCAAAGTATTTTGATGAAAGTCAGATTGTTGTATCGTTTGAAGATAATATCCCTTTTACACTACTACATTAAAAATGGAAATAATGACATAAAAAATTACAGAATGACCACTTCATATGTGAGAATGGTAACACTTACAGAAAAAAGTACAGAATGACCAATTCATATGTGTAGATGTCTGTTTTTACATAGTGAATTAAGCCCGTGGGTTCGAAAATTGGGTTCGAACCTCTACTCTCATTTGCTTAGTATACCTAGGTCCTGGGTTCGAGTGTTGGCATAGATAGAGTTCGATTCACCAGATTTACTCGCGAGTCGACCTGCCATGACGAGGTTGACGCAAGGCAGACAACTTGACCCTCTCGAGGTGGTCGTGGACGTCCCGTCATTTAGATGGAGTGTGTTGCACGAAACCATAATGAAATGTAAAATAAACCATTCTCTTCAAAGTGCTTCCATGCCCCTTACATAACTTATATTTGGGAATTACGCACCCTGTTCAACCCTTGAAAATAACCCATTGGCCCGAACGTGTTCGGAACCTATGATAGCGACAATGGCTCAATGATTAACAACACAATCCTCTGATATTTATAATGGAGGAGCAATATTTCAGTAACCTTGACTATGTGCGGATAAAATCGCAAGTGGGTGCGTAGACATATGCAAAGACATGCGTATAAAACCGCGACATGTTGCGTACAGATAACACCCTTGCCCGTTCATCGGACATTGCCGAGAGCTAACTCTCTGCTGCGAGCTTGTACTTCGGATCAAGCTACACGTCTGGATGCGTAACGACTACGCAATACACGTCCTGCTGGTGAGATACGCATGAAGCTGCGTATCGAGTGAGATAAAGCATGACACACTTGTGCACTAGAAGGGGACAGGGCCGTCAGATTTCTGTCGAAGGTTCAGGTTCGTGAGGTACGCAGGAAGCTGTGTACCTAGTCACATAAATTCGGGCACAATCGTACACTGCCCTGGTTCAGGCATGGCTGTCAGGAATCATCCCCTACGTTTCCTCGTGTACACGTCTTTGTGAGATGCGTCGTTACAATTATATGGACTGTAAACTGTCAGCAATGACTGAGTACCAATATAAAATTGAATTTTATGTGACCTACAATTCCGAAAGTAACTTCGTCCCTGACTTTGTAAGTATTCAGGCAGACCTGTGGCACCTACAAGTCCACATGTCACTTCTATATGGTCCGCATTTATATGCGTTACGTTACCCGTTATGATGCGGAGCCATCTACAACTAGGTGCGGAAGCATCTGCACCCTGGGGCACACCGTAGCTCGTTCGGTGGTTGGCGTCATTTCACCCTATAAATAGAGTCGGTCGTGGTCCGGATGTTTCACAAATTTCTGGCAATGACAGTTTTCATACTCGTTCGAAATGTGCTGCTAAACCTCAGAAGCATATAGTGGAATGGTCTAATTTCAAGGAAGCGATTCTTTCCAAATGGTATATCGCACATTTGAAATAAACACTTAAAAGATCAGGGAAGTACTTTGATTTTAAATATGCGGAGAGGAGTAGACAGGTTGCGGAGGGGGAGTGGACATGTTGCGGGAGAGAGCCGACGGGTGGGGTGTGTGCTGGCTATTAGACTAGCTTTGTCCCTCCGGCCACGACGTTTAAGCGGCCCGTATGAGCTTCCTCCCTCCGGCCATGACATGTATGCTGCAAGACGGGTGTCTCCTCTCCTTCGTCTCGTCTATAGTCCGCTCTCTAAAGATCTGGCACCTCGAGCCTCCATATGTGTCACCTCGAGCCTAGCATAATATCTGACGCTCGCGGCCGCCATCGCTCGAAGCTCTCCTGTAAAATATTACCCCAATCCCCCCACAATTGTAAAAACCCATTTTATTTGATTTAATCTTAACTAAAATTTGAAGATTAAGCATATCTTGTGGATGAAGTTTTGTTTTCTGTCGATGTAGTTTCATTTGATAAAGTAGATATGAGATAAATATTCGGAATTCGATCATTCCCGTCAGATTTGTTTCTCCATAATTGTAACAACCCATTTTTTTTATTTAATCTTAACTTAAATTTTAAGATTAAGCATATCTTGTGGATGGAGTTTTGTTTTCTATTGATGTAGTTTCATTTCATAAAGTAGATATGACATAACTGTTCGAACATTGCTCATTCCCGTTGGTTAGCTACGCATGCTGCTGCGCATCTAATGATATAAACATGTCCTTGAACGAGCATGAATTAGAACCCCAACAGGGAGAAAATACACCGACGCAAGCACGACAACAACTACACAATTGCATGCGTATATATCCGCGTTTTGTCTCAAAAGATTGCGTAACTCCTACGGAGGACAAAATTCCCTAAAAATATGTGTCCAATTGCTGTAGACCTCCCATCCACACATATGAGTCATTGGCAACGGTATTTCATTATATGTATGGTTTGAAGTCAATTTACGTTTCGACGTGTGTAGAGATCGGTGAAACACTTTGGTATTGAATAGACCACGCTGCGCAGTATGTTGTAGCAGACAGGTTGTGTTCTGGCTCAAGCTACGGGGGGATGCAGTTGTAGAGCTCAAATGGTATGGACGCCGAGTTTGGCTGCACGTATACAACTTGCCGCAAACAGGATACCGGTGAATACCATAAAACAGTATACACGTTATTGTTTTAATGTAACGTAATTGTTTCAATGTAACGTAGTTGTTTCAGTTTAATGTAATTGTTTATGTCGCATTATAACGTAAATGTTTGAATGTAATGTACACGTTGTTGTCAGATTAGGGGTGGCCACGGGTTACGGGTCGACCCGTGACCCCACGGGTCGTACAGGTCAATGACCCGGCGAGTCCGGGTCAACGGGTCAACAGGTGGGGGCGGGTTGCGGGTTAGGGTTAGGGTCAGGGGTTTTGAACCCGATGACCCGGCGGGTCATGACCCGACGGGTCATGACCCGACGGGTCAACCCGCCATCCCATTTTTTTTTTTTAAATATTTTTTTTATGTTTATAATAATTATTATGTATATTATTCTTAGAATAATTCATAATATATAAAAATAAACTAGTTTGCAATGTGCAATGTGGGTCAAAAGCACTATCACACTTCCTTTTTATAGATTTGGAAGACATCCCCTATTCTCTCAACTTTCAATGTGGGACAAGACTTTTGTCCCACATTGAAAATTGAGAGTTAGAATGAGAAGGGAGGGATGTATATATATGTGTACTACATCATCTCTTAACCCTCACTCTTCTCTTTAAGCTTTATTTCTTATATTTCTTATATTGAAATGAAGTAAATAATTCGTAATATATAAACATAACTAGTTTGCAATGTGCAATGAGGGTCAAAAGCACTATCACACTTCCCTTTTTATAGATTTGGAAGACATCCCCTATTCTCTCAACTTTCAATGTGGGACAAGACTCTTGTCCCACATTGAAAGTTGAGAGTTAGAATGAGAAGGGAGTGATGTATATATATGTGTACTACATCATCTCTTAACCCTCACTCTTCACTTTAAGCTTTATTTCTTATATTGAAATGAAGTAAAGTTTGAGAAGTTTTATATTCATACATTTATATTGTAGTGAATGAAGGAAGTTTTATAAAAATATAAAATTTCTCATTTTTTTCAAATTCATATTAAAATGAAATGGATATAAAAAGTGATATGTAGAAAAAGTCTTTACCGATCATTTTTTTTTAAATTTTTTTAGTCAAAAATAATAAATTTTTTTTTTAATTTGGGAATCCGGCGGGTCAATGGGTCGACCCGAACCCGCCAACCCGTGGAATTCCCGGGTTAGGGTTCGGGTCGCCCTTCCCCGACCCTTGACCCGGCGGGTCGAACCCGTCGACCCGCCGGGTCGGACCCGTGGCCACCCCTATGTCAGATGGTTCGATAAAATTATATGGGTTCTACCTCTTTTTATGTTTTAGTCGTAATGTTCCGTAATTGTTCTAAATTTGTAATGTAATGTACCCGGATTTGTGATATGCATCTTTATTCACCTGTCATCTACCAAGTATTTAATTTAGACGAAAGTTACATTGTTGTATTGATTGAATAGAATACAAACATGAGGGTACATTTGATTACGTTGTTAGACGGCAGCTCGAATGTTCCACAACCGGTTGCGGACGTATATCAGATGCATATAGATGACTACATGACCGCCACTAAGTATTGTGCACAAAGTCGCGGAAGGCTCCGCATTTCCGTGCGTAGCCAATAACAGAAGTACGCGTTGTTACGCGGATTTACCGTCGCCTGATGACGAGTGCAGTAAAAATGAAAACGAAAATCATCAACACAGGTTGTAGATAATTAACAAACGGAACTACATAAGGACATGGTAAAATGAAAACACCAAAATATTATATTATGTTTAACAACCCACTTTCTTACAACTTTAAAGATGTAAATAAGCCATGTTTCCAACAGACAATAGCAACTACAAATAATGACCACCTATGACTTAGACCTCGTCGGAATGTTTGGTGTTGATGTGCCTCTTCAGATGTCCATACTGTAGATTATTCGTCACTTTGTAGCGGTGGCCACAATGATGGCATGTTGCATGGAAGGCGGTTCCTGCTATCACCTCCTTCTCGTAGTGACGGATGAACAAGTCCTCCCGCAGAATGTCAACTTCGGTAGAAGACATTGTCGGAAAATGTCGGGGTTGCATATGTGAATTTGTTTCGGCTTGAAATGCCCTGGTAGTGTTTGGAGGCTATGGCTTGGGTTTGGACTGCAATTCTCGGATGTAGGTCTTTATATACGCAAATGAAGGTGATTATATAGTTCCGCATCCGGTTGCGTAGTGAATCGGAGTATTGAATGCAATGCATGTGTATTGAATACAATGCATGATACACTGCGCATCGACATGTGGAATAATGTTTATCCTACCACGTATCCATGCATGCACGACAGCTCGCCCGATGCATGCACCCACAAAAGACAGCCTACGATCAATGCATGCACTATACAAGTCGACATGTATGTGTTCAGGCGCTATGTTACGCATTGAGGTGCGGAATTAAACAATTTGTGATGCATTACCTACGCAGAGGTGCGAAATTAAACAATTTGTGATGCATTACCTACGCAGTGCGTAGCGGAATTCGTGGTGGGGACCATGAAATTGCCCTATAAAATTGCCATGAACGGTCCCCACTTAGAGATCACCAACAAGGTAGTGAGATATGTATCATGGAAGCTCGCTAACAATTGATAAACCCGACGAGTTCATCGATGGAACCCATTTCATCGTTACGGTGGACAAACACCGGCGTCCACCTGAAAATTGCGCATGCAACTGCAAACACAACCAATATGACCATTATTTCCGGTGCAGCCTACTAACCATGCGTGGTGTTCGGATGTCTTTATCATCAATAGAATTGATGTTTGGCTGCAAGGAGTGTGAGGACGACCCTACGAATTACTTCCGAACTATCCACAAGAAGATAAAGAATATGCTGCCCGTTTTGTACAACGACGTTTCTATCTCTCGAATTCGAGACGTCACATCTTTTGCACTTGATTTAGCGGTACGCCCCGCCCAAGAAGAGATGACGGCGTATGCGTTCCAACAGATACAAATTCAGATCTACCCAAAGCCCGCAGAAGAGTCAGTCGGGAGCTGCTCTATTGGATACACCAGCCCGTATTGAACTTCCATGTCACCCATCGAAAACGATGATGTTATTTCAATTTTTATGCAATATCACACTTACAAAATCAAATTGCAAGGGATACCTTTACATCAATTAATTTTGAAGTAATTAATATGTGAAATTTTTTTCTATCTATCATTCGCATCAGTTCGAACTATTAAGACTCGTCGCTAATTGGAACTTTGTGACATTGTAGTTGGGAGATTTCGAACTATTGAGCTATCTATCGATAGGGTTGGGTGATTTCGAACTATTGAGGTATGTGCGATGGTTACGCATATACATGCATAATGCACTACGTCAGAATATCTACGCAAGCCGATGCGTATGTCCCTGGCGGAACGTTTTCAATAGGGGCACTGGACAGTATGTCTTCTGAACCGCTACGCATTCAAGGAGAGGCGGAAGGTTATGCGGAATTCGATGTCTCTATTTTGGTGTTTACAATCAGTTGAGAAAAACCAAATAGCAGAACAAACGAACTACATATAGATATCAATTGATACACAAGACTATCGCAAAGTAAATTAGCGCAACGTTAATATGCTGCTTGTAGATAAATGAACAATCGATGGAGTATGTGAGTAACAATATGATATGGGAAATGTTGTCGCAACATGTTCCATATTTTGATGGGCGACAAACCATTGTTTACCGTTACGCACTCAAATGTGAGAACAAACGAGCTGCCTTCCTTGTTCAAATACCCGAAGAATCGACCACATGGACAGATCGACCGAACCACGACAGGACGAGGGTTGGAGGCTACGCAACCGATGGTGCATGTTCATCGTCCCTACCTGAAAGTGCTTCCGTGATCTTTACTTTCGTTGATGTAGTACTGAAGTACATTCACATGCGTATATGAACATATGCTAACAAGGAATGTTGATGTATTTATACTGATAGTTGTATGTGACCCCACCATGATGTGGCAGATGACGTCAATATCCGCAATCGTACGCGGAGCTATGCATTGGAATTAGGTGTTGTGCCGGGGGAGTAGTATGCATGTCGATGCAGAGAGACACGGGTGCGACCGCGTTGAAGTCCGCATAAATCTGCGTAGCTCACCTTAATCGCATGTTTATGCATATGTATCTGCTGTCCGTGTCACTTCAGCCTATAAATAGAGTACGTCGGGGTCCGGAAGTTGCACACATCTTTCAAAATGGGCGTTTGTTGCTCGTTTGCAAAGATTGTTGTTTCGTACTCGTACGAATTGGTTCATTCGTACACGAAGGTGGAGAAGGATCAGTAAAACACTTTGATTGAAATACAAGAAAACTCTCGTATGACAAGAAATGAATCTACTCGACCGGGAGCTGCAATAATTATTCTTGTTTTGCAACGACATTGTTGTTTCCGTTACAATTGGCTCTATGTTTAAACCTACTTGTTCTCCATCCGTCATGTCCATTGCATTCCTATTACGTTGTATGAAATCTACATTGTAACAATAGTGAAACCAAATGATCATATATAATTTCTATTCGATATTGTATTTTACATTCCATATGATGGTAGTAGAACAACAATGTAAGGGTATACACGAAATTCAGTGACCACCAAATCGTCTAGTTTAAGAATTATTTACACTCTATCGCAGTAACTGACAACTTCGTCGTAGATACGTACATGCGACTGACCAAAAACTGCATACTAGTCTTCTCTCGTTAGTTGAACAATCGATGAATAGGCAACGCCAATCTAGTACTTGTTCAACTCACTTCATAATCGATACATGTTCGACCCTACAACGACAGAACGAGAAGTGGAATTTACAAGACTGGCAGTGTCTTCTCGCCTCATAACTCCAAAGTGCTTCCGTGCTCTTTTGTTCTGCTGTAACTTTACAAAGGAGAATGTGGAAGTGCAATACATTTAAATGACTGTAACACAAATATTAACAGAATGCATGTGGATGTATATATACTCGTACGCATTATATTGCGCAATTTGTTGCGGATCAACTGCCGTTTGTGCCGATATGCGACAGTTACGCATGACAATGCGTAAAGGCTTCATAGGACGGCCTCACGAGACAACCAAGCCCTGTCTTGGCCTGCAATTTCTGTCAGCCCAATAGATATAGATCCGCATTACGATGCGTAACTATGACAGCAAGTTCTGAAGCATGCGCTGGTTCGGTACGGGGCCTGCAGTATCTGTCGACCGTACAGCTACGCATTCTGATGCGTATCATGTGAAGTTGGGGGGCGTCTGGTTTCGATGCAAGCGGGCCCTACCGTGCAGTTTCGGTCACCACGTGCTGATACGCATGAGGATGCGTACCTACTTAAGAAGTGACCACAAACAATGCACCCGACAACTACGACACCGTAGAGAATGACGTGAACAAATATATTACGTTAACCGACCATAACTATTTTGCAAATACATCGTACTCAGCACTATATTAGAGTTAGTATTTTACGTGAACCTTACATCGTCACTGTCACAACGTAGAGAATAATGTGAGTTAGTGGCCCGCTCTCCATCTTCTCCATCCGAGAAGTGTGCTTGTTCGTACATTATAAAACGGAAAATGGACGACCTCCACACGTGTCGTAAAGAATACGTACTACTCACAAAGGAAGACCATATTTCTTATATAGCATTATAATCAAATTGGTTCACCGATCATTACAAAACTTTGTAAAGACTTCGTAACATCTTTCCTGGAGAAACTTAGGGAAAAAAAAACGCTACATGAAAGAACAATGAATACAATAACACTACCACAGCTGTGTATTCGTATGTAAACGACAAAGGAGGCCTCTACACAGGCTACGGACGTGGATGCGTAACATGTGGACGTGGAAATGCGTAAATGCTACGCATGTAAGTGCGCAGCTATTCCGCAATATTTTGTCATACGGGACACATTGTCTCAACGTGTTCCCTACTGCGAAGGAGGAAGAGCCATTCGTCGGCGGTCCGCACTCTCATGTTAGTACCCAACTGGCTATATCGCTTCTTCCAGCACCCAAGAATCCACCACATCGACCGGCCGACCCACCCCCGACAGGGAGAGAGTTTGAGGTTACACAACCGGCGGTGTATTTTCATCGTCCCTATCTCAAAGAGCTTCCATGATTTTTACCTTGGACTGTACAATGTGGGAAAATATATCAATGTTGTACATGTGACTACCTGTTAGAGCATATGCTCAAGATTAATGGTGCTGCATTTATATAGATAGAAGGGACCCACGATGAAGCGGAGGTTTTCGAAGCTAAGTCTGAATATACGCTACATCCTACGTTTATAAACGCAATAACATGCGGACCCTTAAAAATCCACGTATAAATCCGAGTATATATCCGCAATGTCATGCGTATATATCCGTGTTTTGTCGCAAATGTCCGCGTATATATCCGCAATGTTATGCGTATATATCCGCCATGCCTGAACCAGGGCAGTGGACAAAAATCCCTATAAATAAGAGTTCATCTCTTGTCGGTCCTCACATCCACATATGTGTCATTGGCAACAGTATTTCATTATGTGTGTGGTTTGAAGTCAAATTACGTTTCGAGGTGGGTAGAGATCGGTTAAACACTTTAAAATTGAAAAGACCAAGCTGCGCAGAATGTCATAGCAGACTGGTCTTATTCTGGCTCACACATTTAAGTTTTGGTAATGTAACGTAATTATTTCAATGTAACGTAATTGTTTCAGTGTAATGTAATTTTGTTACTTCGCAGTGTAACATAATTGTTTCAATTGACAATATATAGTTTCAATTGTTTAAAATGTGTTACGTCGCAGTGTAATTGTATTTAATGTACACTGCAACAATACTGAAAGCCAATTGACAATATATAATTTGTATTCGATATTGTACTGTACATTCCATATGATGATTGTAGAACAACAATGTGAGGGTATACACAAAATTCAGTAACCAAAAAATTGTCTAGTTTCAGAATTGTTTACACATTATCGCACTGACCGACAACTTCGTCGTAGATACGTTCATGCGAGTGACCAAGAACTGCATACCAGTCTTCTCTCTTTACTTGAACAATCGACGAATAGGAAACTCCAATCTGGTACTTGTTAAACTCACTTCATAATCGATACATGTTCGACCCTACCACGACAGGACGAGAAGTGGAATTTACAAGACTAGCGGTGTCTTCACGCCTCCTAACTCCAAAGTGCTTCCGTGCTCATTAGTTCTGGTGTAACTTTACAAAAGAGAATGAGGAAGTGCAATACATTTAAATGACTATAAGACAGATATTAACAGAATGCAAGAGGATGTATATATAGTTGTCCGCATTGTATTGCGCAATTTGCTGCCGCTCTAATAGGCGTTACGCATGACGATGCGTAAAGATGTTGTTGCAGGAGGATGGTCAAGTATGAAATAAATATAAAATAAAGATCAGACTGACTTCCCTGTCTCAGCAAATAAATGCAAGACTTTCTCCCGTTGTAGTAGAAGGTTGTCAGGATCGAATCCACGAGGAAGCACGTCAGCAGTTCTCAGGTAGCAACAGATCTCACAGACAAGCAGCAGAAAAGACAGAAATAAAAGCAGAAAAGACAGAACAAAACAGAAACAAAAGCAAAGACAGAAAATAGCGAAAGAAAGTAAAGAACAAAGCAAAGCAACAGACGTACTCGATCTCGACTAAAGCCTACTCGAGATCGACGACAACAAGTCGACAGAAACTGAAAAATCGACAACAGAAGCAGAAAATCTACTCGACCTAGACAAGACCGTACTCGAGATTGACTAAGGCCTACTCGATCTCGACGAGCTCCTCCTCTGTATCGACTAGGAAGACAGAAAACGTAAATTGCAAATTTCGAACCCAAAACTCAGATTTCCGACGAAATAAATTCAATATATAAAAGACTTCCAAAGCCAGGGTATCAACACAACAACGATAACCATGCAAAGTAACACATAAAGGCATAAAAGATCATGCTTTCCATCAAAATAACTTTCGTTACTAACAAATAGGCATATAGAGGCTTTCGCATAAACCCTAATTGTTACTAACCCTTTGCACATAATTAACCCAAGTTGCATTAAGATCACTCTCGCTTCAATAATACAAACAAGGATCACCTTCAACTCTCGCAAAAGAATCATGCTCATAGAGATAGAAGACGAATTGCATAACAAGATCTGACCTTTACCGCATCACCTCACATAGCAACCATCGGGCTCACCCCAGCCCCAGAAGTGGGTGGACTACTCGCTCTTCATCATCAAGAAAGACATCAAATAACAAAAGAAACTAACTTGCATTGAATTTAAATAAAGAAAGCTTACAACCCACAAGACAAATCCGCTTTCGCCTTTCCACCTTGCTTGCTACAAACTCTCTCTCTCTACTCCTACTTACTTGAATTGATTGTGTTTCTGAATGAATAAAAAACCAGCCCCTAGGGCTTTATTTATAGCCTTCTATATCTTGCTAATCAATGATAGAATCTCCTATCTATATCTAAAACTATATCTAAAAGCTTTAATGATAAATAAAATGCTTAAGGGAAATAAATCTTTAAAGGAAAAGTATATCCAAACTAGGTAAGATGTCTTCATGTTGATAGATCTTCCTTCCATAGATAGATGATGATAGATTTCGGCCAATTCGACTTCCTTCGTGCCCAACTAACTCTAAGTCGAGTAGGATTCGTCGAACCGAGTAACGCGTCTCTGGAGGTCTACTCGATCTCGACAAGGGCTCGTCGATCTCGACTAGGATTCATCGTCGATTGGACTTCTCGGGTTACTCTGCTCGACAGGCTCGGATCTGGGGTCCTGGGTGTCGTCGGTCTCGACTAGGGCTCCTTGAGATCGACTAGGGGTATGGTTGAAGACGGCTCTCTGGTGATGTCGAGGACTCCTCCTCGGCATGGACTCGGACAGGCGCTGGGTGGCTCTTCGATCTCGACAAGATCTCTTCGAGATCGAGTAGGGTTGCTCAGCGCCTTCGTCCTCGGCTTCTCGACAAGTGGTACTCGAGATCGAGTAGGGTTCCGGAGTCAGGTTGCCTCGGACTTGGTTTCCTCGACTAGGCTTTGTCGAAAAAGTCTGCTTGGACTCTCTACTCGAGATAGAGTAGCTCTGGCTTTATCTTGGTTTGTCCTGGTTCTGTACTCTCGGATTCTGGACTTCTGTAGTTGATTTCTGAGCTTTTCTGACCTTCCTTAGAATTGCTGTAAAACGTCTCGAATTCTGCGATTTTAAACAGAAACTAGTGTAGATTCCATAATTTTGGCAAATAAACATAAACTACACAGATTTTGTACTATCATGGCCCAAATGAATGAAATGTATGCAGAAATTGACATAAAAGTTACTGTAAAACATGGCAGATTTAGCTCACAACAAACACCCCATACTTAAGCTTGCTTGTCCTCAAGCAATACCTTTATTTGTCACTCAAGGGAAGAAATCAAAACTCTCAACATCTTAGATTCATTCTCATATGTCCCCTACAATCAATTACCATCCTCGAAAAGGTACTAGTGTCACAGATCCATGCATGTGTAATTATATAAAAGCAACATCTACTCACAAAAGGAGGGTTATGCAAAAACAATTCATGTGACAAAGCAACAATAATCAAGAGGACTTTAATTTAAGCTCAAATAAGGAGTAGAATTGGTAAAAGGCTAAAGGTGGGCAATTTTTGGCAATGTGGTGCTAAAGATCCGGGGAAATGGAGTATTTCCAAACTGAATTTCATACCACATTCTTTCTTCCTTCGATTCATCACCTTTCATAATGCTTTTATCAATAATAATGCTTTTACCTCTCTGACCTCAGCACTGCCTTCTCGCGAGTCGCAAACATGGGTGTCATGAATGGCCCCGGATACTTAGTGCTTTGGACTCCTCACAATGTGTCCCATCTCTCCAAACTATTATCTCAGAGAGCAGGGTCAATCTACCTTTATCTCCTGAGGTGATTGGATTTTCTTTCACTCATTAAATTTTCCATATATTTCAAACAATTTCCTTCCAAACTCCAATAATGATAACAATCACAAAACACCATATGACATCTCCATAATTTAACATCATTCTCAACATAATCTCCGGATAAGGTAAAGAATGGCAAATATTTAGATCATGTGGAGCAATATATGAAATAAGGCATAATATGGCTTTTGTGATGCATAAGCATAGGTAAGGCTAGGATTATAAACAATGAGCATTGTATGGAAATATAAAGTCCTCCATCATCTTATCATGCAATATGTCAAAAGCAACTTCAAATTTTACCTCCTTTCATGGTTTTCAGTAAAATATGCATTTCATTGTGACTTCCCTTTACTAGGCAATTTCATGCTATATCTCTAATGAATCTAATTTTGCATCATCGAGTTCAATATAAGCTTCCATGACATTAATCCATAAATTTTCAATGGGGGTAATTTTTCTCAAATTTCGGAAAACATGCATATAAGCACATAAATCAATAATGCATTCCAAAATAGCCATGTAGCAATTCAAAGAAATAATGCACACATAATGTCAAATATGGCAAATATGCACGAAATAAGCCCTTCCCTCACCCCATACTTAAACATTACAGTGTCCTCACTATATAAAAACAAGGGTAAAGAAAGAAACTCACTAGACTGGTGTGCAGGGATTCTAAATTTCGAATGGAAGCACCCCCTGGGATGAGTATGAGTATTGCTTGGTTCTATCCATGGACCTGAAAAATATGGAAGACATATAACCACAAAAGAAAAAACATAAACAAAAAATGTTCAAAACCAAAAACAAGCAAAAAACAATGTCCCAAAAAAATGTGTCCTAAAAAAGTCTATGTACAAGCTCTAGATTTTATAGTCACTAGGCCGACTTTCTGTTGTGAGCCTAATTTGCCATGTTTTACACTTAATTTTATATCAATTTCTGCATACATTGCATACATTTGGGTTAGAACAATACAGAATCTGTGTAGTTTACACTTATTTACAATATATGGAGGTCTACACAAGTTTTGGTTATATTTCGCAGAAATCGGACGCACTTTGGAGCTTAAAGGAAACTCATGGAGAAGCTAAGAATGGTGCAGCTGGAGAAAAGACCATTTTTCATCATTCTTCGTTCTGAATCAAGCTTTGATGTCTTCATGAGAGTTGTAGCCCTCGGAAAGATATTTCAAACGCATGGTCATATGCGTCAATCCGACAAACGAGGACTTGGGAAAGTGCGTTTCAAGAATAGAGCAGAAAGCTGAGAAAACTCTACTCGAGATCGACTAGACTCTACTCGATCTCGACGAGCCCTGGTCGAGCAGAGCTGATCGAGGACACTGAGTCAGAGACAACCCGACTCCCGGAGCCCTACTCGATCTCAAGTACCCCTGGTCGAGATCGACGAGCCATGTCCGGAGTCGACGAGTTGTGCCGAGCCGAGAAGCCGAGGACGAAGACGCATACCACCTCTACTCGACCTCGACAAGAGTTAGTCGAGATCGACGAGCCCCGAGTCCAGATCCGAGCCTGTCGAGTAGAGCCACCCGAGAAGACCCAGTCGACATAGCCAGTCTACTCGACCTCGATGAGCCCTTGTCGACATCGACGAGCACCCGTGAGCCAAGTCCGAGCACATCGAGCAGATCTAGCCGAGGAGGTCCAGTCGACGAACCACCCTACTCGAGGTCGACGAGCCGTGGTCGAGGTCGAGTAGAGCCGTTTCCAGAAACTTCTCGACGAGACCTGTCCGAGTAGAATTGAGATTCCCTGAGCGCGAAGGAGTCGATTTGGCCGAAGATCTATCCGATTCCATCAAGTTCTATCATCAAGGAGACAAGATCTATCAAGACATGAAGACTTACCTATTTAGTTTTATCTTTTCCTTTGAGATTTATTTCCATTAGGTAATTTATTTATCCTTTCAAGTTTTAGATATAATTTTGGATAGAGATAGATATCTTCTTTCCTAGAATAGCTAGGGAATGAAGCCTATAAATAAGGCCCTAGGGGGCTCAGTTTTATTCATTCAACATCTAATTCCATCACAATTCAATTTCAGAGAGAAGTAAGTAGGAGAAGTAGAGAGAGAGAGAGAGTGAGCAGCCGATTGGATTTGTGAAGCGAGAGCGGAGTTGGCTTCGAGCGGTTGTAAACTTTGTTTATTTTAATGCAATTAGTTTTCTTTCAATCAAAGATGTCTGAGTTTGCGATGAAGAGCGAGTAGTCCACCCACTTCTAGGGTTGGGGCGAGCCCGACGATAGCCATGCATATTTGAGGTAAAGATCCGACCTTTATCATGTTTTGAGCATTTTCCTACTTGTTTATGTGTTTATTGCCCATCTAATGGAGATCCATGCTAACAACTTGGATTATAAACATAAAATCGGTAGAGACAAATAGGGTTTCTTGAGAGAGTTGTCTAATTGTTGGAAAAGGCGAAAGCTTAATCCTTTAATGCGATTCACATGATTATCTGTTTGGTTCTGCCTTATGCATGCTTGGTTATTGTCGTTGCAAACCCCAATCTTGGAAGTTCTTTTACATTAAGTTTAGTCGAAACCCTAAAAAGCATTTGTTCTTTATTTTCTTTATTTTTATTCGTTTTGTTCCCTGCCCTACTCGATCTCGACCAACTGTGGTCGACCTCGAGTTACTGATCCTCGACCCAGAGTCGCTGTAGCTTACCTGTGCAGATTCTCGACCAGACCAACTCGACTTCGACGAGCCGTACTCGATCTCAAGTAGACCCCAGTCGAGATCGACTAGACCTGTGCCGAGCAGTGCTACTGTGTTCGACTAGTCCGAGCTTCTGTCGACTAAACCTTTGTCGAGCTCGAGGACTTCTGTGGTCGACTTTCGTGAGATTCTCCGCTGCCTAGGATCCGCTGACACGCTTCCTCGTGGATTCGATCCTGATTTTCTCTTACTACAACGGGAGGAAGTCTTGTATTTATTTGTTGAGACAGGGAAGTCAGTCTGATCTTTATTTTATATTTATTTCATACTTGACCATCCTCCTGCAACAACAAATTGGCGTTGTTGCCGGGGAAGCTATCATTCGCGCCTTAGGTAGTCAGTTCTCACTTTTCTCTTGAGTGAATTCGCAGGTGTATGCGTCGTTCTGGTCAAACACCTGAGTTTGACAGCTTAGACGAACCGGAGCGCTACCTACACATCCACTCCAAACTCAGAACGATCATGGCGGCCGCTGAAACACAGGAACAACTGGTCGCTAGGCTAACCAGGGAATTGGCCGCAAAGGATGCTGCTATCGCCGGTGAGAGAGCAGCAAGGGAACAAGCACAGGCTGAGCTTGCCTAGTATCCAACCACGGCAGAGGACTACATGCACCCAACTCTCGTCGTGCCTGAATCGGCGATTCTAATCCTTGAAAACTCTTTTGAAATTCGCACTCAGTTTCTTATAGAGCTTAAAAATAATGCCTTTTACGACATATTTAATGAGTGTCCTCTTGAACATATTACTAATTTTCATGATATGTGCCGTACTCTTGCAGAAGGTACAACTCTGGAATATGTCAAGATGAAAGCTTTCCGTTGGTCGCTCGCTGGACCTGCACTGAAGTGGCTAGAAGGGCTGAAACCAAGATCACTAACCACATGGGCCCAAGTAGAGCAAGAGTTTCTCAACAAATTCTTCCCACCTGCCAAGACAGCACTTCTCCGCTAGAAAATCACCGCCTTTAAACAGCAGAAAGGGGAACCGCTGGCAAAAGCATGGGAACGCTACAAAGAGCTGTTGCGATCTTGCCCTACTCATGGACAACCACCCTACATCATTCAGGAGATCTTCTTCAACTCTCTTGATCAAGTCACTAAGGACAGAATCAACAATTATACTCGCTACGAGTATCTGACGATGCCGCCAAGTGACGCATGGGCTGTGCTAGAGAAGCTCACTACCTACGACAACAAGTATGGGTCTATTGTAATCTATGAAGAGAACCCATACGCCAGACCAGCACCATCTATGCCTCTCTATGAGCCAGCAAAGGAGATTGGCCCAGATGTTAGGGAGCAGTTCTACAGAGACCAAAATCGCAAGCTCCTCAAGCAAGTCAAATATCTGTCTGTCAATCAGCCTTGCATCGAATGCGGATCACAGCGGCACACCACTACTGAGTGCCCACACACAGAGCAAGTCAGAATGGCAGAAACACATGAGGAGGCAGCATACGCTGGGGTCCTAATCGCTATATGGGAGACCAAAGGCCCTATCAACCGCAATGGAACCAAGGTCCCCCTAGGAATCCCGCACCCTACAGATCTCCAGGGCATCCAGAAAGGGATCAAAAGAAGGATGATCTGCAGCTGATCCTTGATGAGATGCGCCGAAATCATGCACAGAACCTGCAGGCTACAAACACCATCAATAGTCAGCTCCAGCATGTCAACACAAAATTTGTAGAGTTGGATATCTGGAAAAAGGGCATCGAAACTCAGATGGGACAAATCGCTGCACAGATCCCATGACCGTCCGGACAGCTCCCTGGGCAAACAGAACCAAATCCTAAGGGGAAAACCGGACATGTCGCAGCTATCAAACTAAGGAGTGGGCATCAATTACACGAGCCAGAGGTCGGAAAACAGCAGAGCCAAGCAGAACAACAACTCGATCTCGAGAAGCCTGTACTCGATGTCGACAAGACCGTGGTCGACCTCGACAAGCCCGTACTCGACCAAGACCAGAATCTGAGCTCGGACTCCGCTGTACAGACCAGCAACCCGAGGTCGACAAGTTAACTCGAGGTCGACAAGCCTCTGGTCGATCTCGACAAGCCTCTGGTCGAAGTCGAGGAGCATCTAGCCGACGTCGAAAACTCTACAGCATCTCCGACAGCTGATCTGGCTTCGAAACAGAAAAAGCCACTTCCTTTCCCTTCTAAAACTCATAAAGACCCCACTGCGGGTAGATTCAATAGATTTGTTAATATGCTGCAAGAACTAAACTTTTCTATTCCTTTTACAGAAGCCCTGCAAGAGATGCCTGGATATGTCAAATTCCTGAAGGAAATCCTGAGCAAGAAGCGATCCATCTCAGAGATCGCAAGCGAATGCAAAGTCCTCCACTTCCCTGAAAAGAAGCCTGACCCTGGTAAGTTTTCTGTTACTGTGGGTTTTGGACAATATAAATATGATTCTCTATGCGATTTAGGAGCAAGTGTGAGCATCATGCCTTTATCAATCTGGCGGAAGGTTAAGATAGGATGCATAGAACCTGTGGATGCTAAATTATACATGGCAAACAATACTGTGGTCATCCCTACAGGTATAGTTGAGAATGTTCCAGTCCAGGTTGGTAAATTCTTTGTTCCAGCTGATTTCCTTATTATTGATTGTGCTGAAGATCCTACTAGCCCTATTATTCTTGGTAGACCATTCTTAGCTACTGCAGATGCCAGGATTAGTGTTAAGAATCGATCGCTCACTTTCACCATAGGCGATGAGGTTTTGGATTTCTCTTTTGGCCCTGCAAAAGAGGAAATTTCTTGGCTGGAGGTGAAAAGCATCAGCATCGACGGGACCAAGCAAACAGCGGAGGAGGGAGCCAAATCTGTACTCGACTTCGACAAACCTTTGTCGACCTCGACCACCACTGCTGAGCCAGAGACTTGCCCAGAGTCTAAGTATGGGGTCCCTGTACTCGAGGTCGACCAGCTGTACTCGACATCGAGTAGACCCAAGCCCAAAGATTTCTGTTTTGGGTCCGAACAGGTATGTTCAGGTATGAATTCTACTCCCCATCAGTCCATAAATAAAAATTTTAATGATTTAAAGGGAGCTAAAACACCCTGGCGAGAGAATCTGCAGAAACTAAAAGCGACAAAGAAGAAGAAGAAGGAGAAAGGAGATGATGCAAGCAACAACCTGTCAGCTGAGCTTGCATACTACCATCACGACCTAGATGATCCAGGAGAAGGGCCAAACATGAGCGGGCCCCACAATAATGGTCCTTGAGCACAAACGGAAAAGTCGGCCTAGCGACTCTAAAATCTAGAGTGTGTATATAAACTTTATGAATTTTACTTTTTGGTTTTTGTTTTTGTTTTTTTTTTAATGTGGATAGTCTTGTTTTCATGGAATCTAATACTTTTTTAATCGACAAGCATATAAGGATTGCGAAAGGTGGAAGACAGAAGTCCCTGAGAACCAGTCAAAATCGACGAAGGCCAAGTCGACGACGACGAGGAGGAGAAGCCAGGAGCTACTCGACCTCGAGTAAACGTACTCGACCTCGACAAGCACCAGACACTCCTCGACTTCAGAAACCACCAGATGCAGACAAGCCTACTCGACATCGAGTACACCATACTCGAGATCGACAAGGCACCTCTACTCGACCTACACTGATCAGCCTTCCTCGATGCATTATCCTGTGAGTTCCTTCCTTTCCTCTTGTTTTTATTTTATACAGTGAGGACACTATAATGTTTAAGTATGGGGTGGGGGAAGGGCTTACTTCATGCATATTGATCATATTTGACATATATATATATGCATTATTTCTTTGAATTGCTACATGGCTATTTTGGAATTCATTATTGCTTTATGTGCTTAATATGCATGATTTCCAAAAATTTGAGAAAAATAACCCCTATTGAAAATTTTGAATAATGTCATGGAAGCTTATATTGAACTCGACGATGCAAAATTGGATTAATTAGAGATATAGCATGAAATTACTTAGTAAAGGGAAGTCACAATGAAGTGCATATTTTCTTGAAAACCATGAAAGGAGGTAAAATTTGAAGTTGCTTTTGACATGTTGCATGATAAGATGATGGAGGACTTTATATTTCCATATAATGCTCATATTGAAATCTTAGCCTTACCTATGCTTATGCATCACAAAAGCCATAATATGCCTTATTTCATATATTACTCCACATGATCTAAAAGTTGACCATTCTTTACCTTATCCGGGGATTATGTTGAGAATGATGTTACATTATGGAGATTGTTATATGGTTGTTTGTGTTGTTATCATATTTGGAGTTTGGAAGGAAATTATTTGAAATATATGGAAAATTTAATGAGTGAAAGAAAAAATCCAATCACCTCAGGAGATAAAGGTAGATTGACCCTGCTCTCTGAGATAATAGTTTGGAGAGATGGGACACATTGTGAGGAGTCCAAAGCACTAAGTATCCGGGGTCATTCATGACACCCATGTTTGTGACCCGCGAGAAGGCAGTACTAAGGTTAGAGAGGTAAAAGCATTATTATTGAGAAAAGCAATATGAAAGGTGATGAATTATATGGAGAAAGAATGTGGAAAGAAACCCAAGTTTGGAAATGATCCATTTCCCCGGATCATAAACACCACATTGCCAAAAATTGCCCACCTTTTAGCCTTTTACCAATCTACTCCTTCATGAGCTTAAATTAAGGTCTTCTTGATTATCAATGCTTTGTCACTTATGAATGTTTTTGCATAACCCTCCTTTTGTGAGTAGATGTTGCTTTTACATATTTCCACATGCATGAATCTGTGACACTAGTACCTTTTCGAGGATGGTAATTGACTGCAGGGACATATAAGAATGAATCTAAGATGTTGAGAGTTTGAATTCTTCCCCTGAATGAAAAATAAAAGTATTGCTTGAGGACAAGCAAGCTTAAGTATGGGTTGTTTGTTGTGAGCCTAATTTGCCATGTTTTACACTTAATTTTATATCGATTTCTGCATACATTGCATACATTTGGGTTAGAACAATACAGAATCTGTGTAGTTTACACTTATTTACAATATATGGAGGTCTACACAAGTTTTGGTTATATTTCGAAGAAATCGGATGCACTTTGGAGCTTAAAGGAAACTCATGGAGAAGCTAAGAATGGTGCAGCTGGAGAAAAGGCCATTTTTCATCATTCTTCGTTCTGAATCAAGCTTTGATGTCTTCATGAGAGTTGTAGCCCTCGGAAAGAGCTTTCCAACGCATGGTCATATGCGTCAATCCGAAAAACGAGGACTCGCGAAAGTGCGTTTCATGAACAGAGCAGAAAGCTGAGAAAACTCTACTCGAGATCGACTAGACTCTACTCGATCTCGACGAGCCCTGGTCGAGCAGAGCTGATCGAGGACACTGAGTCAGAGACAACCCGACTCCCGGAGCCCTACTCGATCTCGAGTACCCCTGGTCGAGATCGACGAGCCATGTCCGGAGTCGACGAGTTGTGCCGAGCCGAGAAGCCGAGGACGAAGACGCAGACCACCTCTACTCGACCTCGACCAGAGTTAGTCGAGATCGACGAGCCCCGAGTCCAGATCCGAGCCTGTCGAGTAGAGCCACCCGAGAAGACCCAGTCGACATAGCCAGTCTACTCGACCTCGACGAGCCCTTGTCGACATTGACGAGCACCCGTGAGCCAAGTCCGAGCACATCGAGCAGATCTAGCCGAGGAGGTCCAGTCGACGAACCACCCTACTCGAGGTCGACGAGCCGTGGTCGAGGTCGAGTAGAGCCGTTTCCAGAAACTTCTCGACGAGACCTGTCCGAGTAGAATTGAGATTCCTTGAGCGCGAAGGAGTCGATTTGGCCGAAGATCTATCCGATTCCATCAAGTTCTATCATCAAGGAGACAAGATCTATCAAGACATGAAGACTTACCTATTTAGTTTTATCTTTTCCTTTGAGATTTATTTCCATTAGGTAATTTATTTATCCTTTCAAGTTTTAGATATAATTTTAGATAGAGATAGATATCTTCTTTCCTAGAATAGCTAGGGAATGAAGCCTATAAATAAGGCCCTAGGGGGCTCAGTTTTATTCATTCAACATCTAATTCCATCACAATTCAATTTCAGAGAGAAGTAAGTAGGAGAAGTAGAGAGAGAGAGAGTGAGCAGCCGATTGGAGTTGTGAAGCGAGAGCGGAGTTGGCTTCGAGCGGTTGTAAACTTTGTTTATTTTAATGCAATTAGTTTTCTTTCAATCAAAGATGTCTGAGTTTGCGATGAAGAGCGAGTAGTCCACCCACTTCTAGGGTTGGGGCGAGCCCGACGATAGCCATGCATATTTGAGGTAAAGATCCGACCTTTATCATGTTTTGAGCATTTTCCTACTTGTTTATGTGTTTATTTCCCATCTAATGGAGCTCCATGCTAACAACTTGGATTATAAACATAAAATCGGTAGAGACAAATAGGGTTTCTTGAGAGAGTTGTCTAATTGTTGGAAAAGGCGAAAGCTTAATCCTTTAATGCGATTCACATGATTATCTGTTTGGTTCTGCCTTATGCATGCTTGGTTATTGTCGTTGCAAACCCCAATCTTGGAAGTTCTTTTACATTAAGTTTAGTCGAAACCCTAAAAAGCATTTGTTCTTTATTTTCTTTATTTTTATTCGTTTTGTTCCCTGCCCTACTCGATCTCGACCAACTGTGGTCGACCACGAGTTACTGATCCTCGACCCAGAGTCGCTGTAGCTTACCTGTGCAGATTCTCGACCAGACCAACTCGACTTCGACGAGCCGTACTCGATCTCGAGTAGACCCCAGTCGAGATCAACTAGACATGTGCCGAGCAGTGCTGCTGTGTTCGACTGGTCCGAGCTTCTGTCGGCTAAACCTTTGTCGAGCTCGAGGACTTATGTGGTCGACTTTCGAGAGATTCTCCGCTGCCTAGGATCCGCTGACACGCTTCCTCGTGGATTCGATCCTGATTTTCTCTTACTACAACGGGAGGAAGTCTTGTATTTATTTGCTGAGACAGGGAAGTCAGTCTGATCTTTATTTTATATTTATTTCATACTTGACCATCCTCCTGCAACAACACTTTCCATGTATGCTCAAGGTGGCATCTGCAGGACCCATGTAGGTTGGGCCTCAAACAAGACTCCATTCTTGTCCATCAGCTGCAATCCTCCATAATGGATCTTGTTCACCACGAAAGGTCCCATCCGCTTCTTGTTGAATTTGTTATGTAACCAATGATCCTTTGATTTAGAGACATAGAGCTTGTCTCCGATTTCATATTCCTTAGGCTCATCATTGGATATCCTAGATAAGCGCACATACCAAGGCAAACCTCTCCCATGTATAGATAGATATTTAATGGAAATAGGAGAAGAAAGATCCATACCATGGCTTACCTTCGCAGAGACGGAATCGGGGACCACAGTGTTTGGTCGATCTCGACTAGGGCTAGTCGATCTCGACAAGGCTGCAGGTCCTTGTGGTATCCTGCTCGAGGATGCAGAAGTCGATGAAGGAGATGGCTCGTCGACCTCGAGTAGACTACTCGATCTCGAGTAAACTTCTGCTCCTGGTGGCTGCAGCATCGAGGAAACAGGATCTGGGGTAGCCGGGTGGCGGTCGATCTTGACAAGCCTGGTCGAGATCGAGGAGCATGGTTCGTCTGGTGGAGTCAGCGTCGAAGAAGACGAAGCCGAGGCAGCAGAGAGGTGGTCGATCTCGAGTAACCTACTCGATCTCGACGAGCCTGGCTCTTCAGGGTTGCTACTCAACGATGCTGGTGCTGGTGGAGGTTTCTGTTTTTGGTCGAGGTTGACTAGGGTTCTCGATGTCGAGGAGCCTTGGTTGATCTTGACCCCATACTTGGTTCCTGTCAAGGCATCCGAAAAATAATTAATCCATAACGACGTACCTTGGTTTGTGTCGATTGGATTTTCTGCGTCCTCCTTTAGGATTGCCATGATCTCCTCCACCTGGGCCTCCATATCCCTCTTTTCCAGCTCCTCAGGGGTCATATTTCTGACCTTGGGTTCCCCGCGGGTAATATAGCCAGCTGAGATAGATTTGACCTCGTCCATTGGACCTGTATGCCTTTCAGTTTTATTAAAGGAATACTCAATTACCTCATCGCTGATGTTGAAGGTGAGCACTCCTTTCCTTACGCTTATGTTGGCATCCACCGTCGCCAAGAAGGGTCTCCCTAGAATAATTGGACAAGCAGGATGTTCTTGCATATCAACAACTAGGAAATCAGCAGGGACAAAGAATTTACCTACTTTTACTAGCACATTGTCCACCATGCCTGTTGGGATGACCACAGTGTTGTTGGCCATGTAAAGTCTAGCATCCACAGGCTCTAGGGCACCTAACTTAATATTGGACCAAATTGTTAAAGGCATTATACTCACACTAGCTCCAAGATCACATAAGGCATTAATTTTACATGGACCAAATCCAATAGTTATAGCAAACTTACCTGGATCCGGCCTCTTCTCCAATATGTCCAGATGGCTGCATTCCTCTGTAATTTCAGCCATTGATCGCTTTTTGCTCAGAATCTCCTTCAGGAACTTGACATAGGATGGCATTTCATTGAGAGCTTCTGTGAAGGGGATGGTGACGTTGAGTTTCTGAAGCATCTTGATGAAGCGCTGAAATTTCTTTTCTGCTGGGTCCTTTGGAGATTTTGTGGGGAAAGACGGCTTCTTTTTCTGATTTGGAGCCAGAACAGATGTCGGAGGTGCGGCAGCTTTCTTTATGTCGACTAGGGGCTCCTCGATATCGACTATGCCCTTGTCGATCTCGACTAGATTGGGCGTTGTCCTGTTGCTGTTCAGTGCAGACGATGGTTTCTGAAGTTTCTCCTCGAGGTCGAGTAGGCCGTCCTTGAGATTGACTAGGCTTTGGTCGACTAGCTGTTCTTCGTTGTTCCCGCTGCTAGCTGACCAATCTGTGTATCAACTGATTTTCGCCATATATCAATTTCCCCAAGCCTAGAGTTGATACCTTGCATCTTAGTGTAGACGGAGTTGAAGGACTCCCTAGTTTCTAAGTGGTTCCTCCGTATTTCCTCCAGGACTGTCTGTATATCATCCTTTTTTTGGTCCCTTTCCGGATGTCCTGGAGCTCTGAAGGGCGGGGGGTTCCTAGTGACACCTTGGTTCCATTGTGGTTGCTGAAACCTTTGGTCCCCCATGTAGCGATTGGGACCCCCTGCGTAAGCTATCTCCTCGTGGTGCTCTGCCATCCTGACTTCCTCTGTGTGTGGGCACTCAGGAGTGGTGTGCCGTTTCGATCCGCATTCAATGCAAGGATGGTTGACAGAGAGATACTTTACTTGCTTAAGGAGCTTCTTATTCTGTTCTCTGTAGTACTGCTCCCTTACATCAGGATCAATCTCTTTAGGAGGCTCATAGAGGGGCATGGATGGTGCTGGCCTAGCGTATGGGTTCTCTTAATAAGTTGCAGTAGACCTATACTTGTTGTCGTAGTTGGTGAGCTTCTCTAGCACACCCCATGCATCACTTGGCGGCATTGTCAAATACTCATAACGAGTATAATGGTTGATTCTGTCCTTAGTGACTTGATCAAGAGAGTTGAAGAAGATCTCCTGAATAACGTAGGGTGGCTGTCCATGAGTAGTGCAAGATCGCAGCAGTTCTTTGTAGCGCTCCCATGCCTATGCCAGCGGTTCCCCTTGCTTCTGTTTGAAGGCGGTGATTTTCTGGCGGAGATGTGCTGTTTTGGCGGGTGGGAAGAATTTGTTTAGAAACTCTTGCTCTACTTGGGCCCAGGTTGTGAGTGATCTTGCTTTCAGCCCTTCAAGCCATTTCAGCGCAGGCCCAACGAGAGACCAGCGAAAAGATTTCATCTTGACATATTCCAGGGTTGTACCTTCAGCAAGAGTACGACACATGTCAGAAAAGTTTATAATATGTTCAAGAGGACACTCATTAAATCTACCAAAAAAGGCATTATTTTTAAGCTCTATAAGAAATTGAGTGCGAATTTCAAAAGAGTTATCAGGGATTAGAATCGCCGATTCAGGCACGACGAGAGTTGGGTGCATGTAGTCCTCTTCCGTGGTTGGGTATTGGGCAAGCTCGGCCTGTGCTTGTTCCCTTGCTGCTTTCTCAGTGGCGATAACACCATCTTTAGCGGTCAATTCCCTTGTAAGCCTTGCAATAAGCTGTTCTTGTGTCTTCGCAGCTGCCATGGCTCTTTGCAGTTTAGCTCTGATGTATAGAAGGCGCTCTGGTTCGTCTAAGCCGTCAAACTCAGGTGGTTGACCAGAACGGCGCATACACCTGTAAATAAACTCAAAGAAAAAGTGAGAACTGACTACCTAAGGCGCGATTGATAGCTTGTCCGGCAACGGCGCCAATTTGTTGTTGTAGGAGGATGGTCAAGTATGAAATAAATATAAAATAAAGATTAGACTGACTTCCTTGTCTCGGCAAATAAATACAAGACTTCCCCCCATTGTAGTAGAAGGTTGTCAGGATCGAATCCACGAGGAAGCACGTCAGCAGTTCTCAGGTAGCAACAGATCTCACAGACAAGCAGCAGAAAAGACAGAAATAAAAGCTAAAAAGACAAAGCAAAACAGAAACAAAAGCAAAGACAGAAAATAGCGAAATAAAGTATAGAACAAAGCAAAGCAACAGACGTACTCGATCTCGACTAAAGCCTACTCGAGATCGACGACAACAAGTCGACAGAAACTGAAAAATCGACAACAGAAGCAGAAACGCTACTCGACCTAGACAAGACCGTACTCGAGACCGACTAAGGCCTACTCGATCTCGACAAGCTCCTCCTCTGTATCGAGTAGAAAGACAGAAAACGTAAATTGCAAATTTCGAACCCAAAACTCAGATTTCCGATGAAATAAATTCAATATATAAAAGACTTCCAAAGCCAGGGTATCAACACCACAACGATAACCATGCAAAGTAACACATAAAGGCATAAAAGATCATGCTTTCCATCAAAATAACTTTCGTTACTAACAAATAGGCATATAGAGGCTTTCGCATAAACCTTAATTGTTACTAACCCTTTTCACATAATTAACCCAAGTTGCATTAAGATCACTTTCGCTTCAATAATAAAAACAAGGATCACCTTCAACTCTCGCAAAAGAATCATGCTCATAGGGATAGAAGACGAATTGCATAACAAGATATGACCTTTACCACATCACTTCACATGGCCACCGTCGGGCTCACCCCAGCCCCAGAAGTGGGTGGACTACTCGCTCTTCATCATCAAGAAAGACATCAAATAACAAAATAAACTAACTTACATTGAATTTAAATAAAGAAAGCGTACAACCCACAAGACAAATCCGCTTTCGCCTTTCCACCTTGCTTGCTACAAACTCTCTCTCTCTCTACTCCTACTTACTTGAATTGATTGTGTTTCTGAATGAATAAAAAACCAGCCCCTAGGGCTTTATTTATAGCCTTCTATATCTTGCTAATCAAGGATAGAATCTCCTATCTATATCTAAAACTATATCTAAAAGCTTTAATAATAAATAAAATGCTTAAGGGAAATAAATCTTTAAAGGAAAAGTATATCTAAACTAGGTAAGATGTCTTCATGTTGATATATCTTCCTTCCATAGATAGATGATGATAGATTTTGGCTAATTCGACTTCCTTCGTGCCCAAGTAACTCCAAGTCGAGTAGGATTCGTCGAACCGAGTAACGCGTCTCTGAAGGTCTACTCGATCTCGACAAGGGCTCGTCGATCTCGTCTAGGATTCATCGTCGACTGGACTTCTCGGGTTACTCTGCTCGAGAGGCTCGGATCTGGGCTCTTGGGTGTCGTCGATCTCGACTAGGGCTCCTTGAGATAGACTAGGGGTATGGTCAAAGATGGCTCTCTGGTGATGTCGATGACTCCTCCTCGGCATGGACTCGGACAGGCGCTGGGTGGCTCGTCGATCTCGACAAGATCTCTTCGAGATCGAGTAGGGTTGCTCAGCGCCTTCGTCCTCGGCTTCTTGATCAGCTCCTCTTCTCGACTCCGGGTGTGGCGTCTAGGCTTCGTTGATCTCGACAAGTGGTACTCGAGATCGAGTAGGGTTCCGGAGTCAGGTTGCCTCGGACTTGGTTTCCTCGACCAGGCTTTGTCGACCAAGTCTGCTCGGACTCTCTACTCGAGATCGAGTAAGGTGTACTCGACATAGAGTAGCTCTAGCTTCAGCTCGGTTTGTCCTGGTTCTGTACTCTCATATTCTGGCCTTCTGTAGTTGATTTCCGAGCTTTTCTGACCTTCCTTAGAATTGCTGTAAAACGTCTCGAATTCTGCGATTTTAAACAGAAACTAGTGTAGATTCCATAATTTTGGCAAATAAACATAAACTACGCAGATTCTGTACTATCCTGGCCCAAATGAATGAAATGTATGCAGAAATCGACATAAAAGTTACTGTAAAACATGGCAGATTTAGCTCACAACAAAAGACTTCATTGGACGGCCGCACGATACATGTGAAAAGAATTCATTGGCCGCCTTGTCGTGCCCTGCAGTTTCTGTCGGCCCAATAGACCCGCATTATGATGCGTACAGCTATGCATGCCGATGCGTATCATGTCAACTTCGGGCCGCTGGTTTCGATGCAAGCGGGCCCTATTGCTGGAATTTCGCATTCGACCGTGTTACTACCCGCGTCAGCATGCGGATCTATCCGCTTCAAACCGTGGAACAAAGCTCATTCCATCTACCCCGATCCCCTATAAAATACGTCCCCTCCCCACCTCACTTCGTTGCACCCTCCATTTTCTCTCTCCATAATTCCTATCTTCTATCGTCGTTTATGGATACCTGTAAACTATCAAAGTGCTTCCGGGATCTTTATATAATCTCTATGAAGATTAGTCGAAGATCATGGAGTACTTTGATAGATTATCCGGTTATCTAATTGACCAACTTTAGCGGTGGTCTCCATAGAACTCAAAATATTCTTTCCGAATGGGTGTGCGTTGTCGAATATCAATATATTATCAAAGTGTTTCACCGATCTTTTGCTACAATTCCTACGAATTTAAGTAAAGATTAGTGAACATATTGATGACATATCCGAATATTCGTTCCAAATATCATCAATTCTACCTGCATGATTGCGTTGCTTTATTCGCGGAACACACTACTATAATAGTGTTTTTCATGTAAACTTAACTAAAATGTTCACAAAAGTGGTGTAAGTGTTCAAGTTGTATGATGAAGTTGATAACTACGTTGCGTAGTCGTTTGGCCGGGTTGTATTAATGTGTTATACAGTGTAAATATTTACCTTGTAATGTTTGACAATTTTAAATACCACGTGGACGGGTTGTCCTCATTTTTCTAAACTCCCACAAAATGCAGCTGTATAACGATTACAAATTAGTGATCAATTATGGAAATTTTCTCAAATCTTTATAGTTATTCAGTATCCATCACCGTATCGATATTTACCATTGACAATCTGCACTAGTATTAGTAACATGTTATATCTATCACGTATGGAAAATTCGTCGCATAATACCAATGCACGACATTGCGGACCATTTAAGCCGTTCAAATTTCAAATTTGTCCAGCGGCAACGGCCGAATTCATTACGCATGATGATGCGTTACGGCACGCGGTTTTGTAACGGTCGACTTCCGTCCGCACCTTCATGCGGTGAATGGCCCATGTTGCTTACCGCCTCCGCGAGGCTCCATTGTTCCGCACTTTATGGTGTACTATTACGCAACCTGCTCTGTAGTGCATCCCATAACTACGCAATTTTTTGCGGAACTAAACGCGCCTTTCAACGGTCTTGTCGCATCATGTGGGCCACTGATTACGCGTCGGTCCACTCCATAGGACGTTGCAGAGTAATTAGGCCCACTAACAAATACTATAATTGTCGATTACAGCTGACAGCAAATAGTAAGTGTCACTTGATTCCCCAATCGTCGAACTCTTTCTCTCCTCACCTCTCAAAACCTCCCCCCCCCCCCCGCATCTCGTCTTTGGGTTTGCATTGCCATGTCTTCTGCCGATCCCGTCGAACGCGTTTCCGTCGATGACGTACCAATAGAACCGTTCTTCGTCGACGAGGTATGCTTCATTTCCTACCATTTTCATCACATTCACAACAACAAATTTGTTACTCTCCGTCAAGCTTATGCACGCAACTCGCAAAATTCAATAGGACGCATACATCAACGCCTCAGTAGAAATGCCAGATTTCACAGATATTTTTACAACCAACCGGGAGTGGACAAATCGCGACGAGATGGTTTGGACATTCCAAGACGCAGCCGCTACCCGTCTGAAAATGGTGCTAGTGATCAAGAGATCGTGGTCGTCAACCGAACGCCTCCTCGATAGCGTACTCCTCGCGTGTGAAAAATTCGGCATCTATGAACCGAGGAAGAAGGTGAGAGAACGTAGGGAGCGCGACGAGGCAACGAAGAAGGGTAAAACGAAACTCACAAATTGTCCATTCTCTTTAATGGGTCGGGAATTCCAACGCGGAAAGTGGCACATGTACGTTTTATCTGGAACGCAAAACCACGACCTTCCAGATATTCTACTAGGTCACGCCTACCGTGAGCGTATCCACTCGCAGGCATTAGAGGTCGTGAAGATGTTATCGTCGCATGGGACACCGCCTAAGCCGATATACTCATTACTGCACTCAGAAGAGGGATGTGTTACATCACGACGTCGGCTGTATAACGCCAAGGCCAAGCTTAAGTTCCAGGCTCGAGGTGACAGGACCATCACCCAAGACGTTCTACACCAGATGAAGGCCTAGCGGTACTTGGACGTTGTAAGGAGGAGGCCTGACTCCGACGTGGTAGGAGGTCTTTTCTTCACCCACCCGGACGCCTAGCATTTGCTGAAACTATTTCCGTATGTCGTCGAAATCGACAGTACGTACAAAACCAACCAGTACATCTTCATGACATTCCCTTTAACTGTTGTGTTCTTTGCAATTTGTAACAAATTTCATCTAATATTTGTCGCTTGAGTTTCAACTCACATTTTTTTTTCTGCCATATCTGAACGTACAAAATGCCAATGGTTGAGTTCATCGGCTTCACATACACGGGGATGAACTTCAGCATAGCTTTCGCTTTCCTCTGCGATGACACCACAGAGTCTTACACTTGGGCCCTCAACCGTCTCCGCTTCCTCTACGGAGACAAGACACCAGAGGCTATCGTCACTGACTGGGAGCTTGGTCTACTTGGTGCGATTGCTGCTTCAGTGCTACCTTCCCCATAGTCAACCATATATTATGTTGGGTCCACGTTCTGCGGAGGTGCGAGCAAGCGGCCTTCGAACGGACCCGCGACTTAGAAACAACGCGAAATTTCAAGAACGACTGTAGAGCTGTGTTCGTGTCGAAATCCCCCGAGTCGTACGATTCACGGCGCCGGTGGATATATGCCAAGTGGAACCACATCCCCAGATTGATGCAGTATCTTTCCTCCACGTGGCTCCTGCATCACCGAAACAAAATTGTTAGAGCTTGGGTGGACACCAGCCTTCACTTAGGGACGAGAACCACAAACAGGTTTTAAATTCACTGTCCTTCTCAATCTATACCTTTATGTTTTCACGTATATATTTTATGCTAAGCTGAACAAAATGGAATTTTCATTTAAGGGTCGAGTCTGCACACTCAGCATTGAAAAACGCGTTGCAGTCCCCCGTATGAGACTTCGGTTGCGTGTTCGCAGCCATCGACTTGTTGATGAAGGATCAAATTTTAGAGGTCAGAGCGTCAGTAAATAGGGACCGCAACACGTGGTGAACCGGCATGCACAACGTTGACATTTTTTGCCTGGTCCGAGATAGGATCTCAACGCGATGCTACGACCTCCTCAACGCACTATATCAGAAGGTCAAAGCCACTCCACCTACCCCAGAATGCACCGACCAGTTTTGGAGAGTCTTGTACGGGCTACCATGTACTCACGACATATATCGCTGCATCCAAGATAGTACGCCTATTATGCCGAGCCAGCTTCACATGTTTTGAAAGCAGTTGGATTGGAAGGGCATTCAGCAGGACTCGTCGTCGGACTCCGTCCCCCTGACCGAGGCTCAGATCACCATCAAAGACTTCTTGCAAAGGTATCAACGCGGTGAAGTGCCCGATGACGAGTTGGCTAGAGTGGCAACTACGTTGGCGGATGATGTCTCCAAAGTAGTCATGTCTTAATGCATATTTTAGTTCCATATTCTTTACATTTTGCATATTTCGGGTTTGGAATATGTCGAATTTATGTAGTTTATGCTTATTTGTCAGAAATGGAGATCTACATAAGTTTCTGTTTAATATTGCAGAATATGGAAACATTTCGGGAGAAAACCAAGAAGCGAGAACCAGAGCACAAAGCTACTCGACATCGACAAACCCTGGTCGATCTCGACGAGCCATGCCTAGACACCTGCCAAGATCGAGGAGCCTATGTCGAGAAGCCAAGGTCAGAGACATCGAGACACCTTACTCGATCTCGAGGAAGCCTTGTCGAGATCGAGGACCAGCACCGCGTCTGTCCGAGTCCATGCTGAGGAGGAGTCCACGAAATCACCAGCAAGCCATCCTCGACCACTCCCTACTCGACCACGACAAGAGTTAGTCGAGATCGACGAGCCCGGAGCCCAGATCCAAACCTGTCGAGCAGAGCCACCCGAGAAGACCTAGTCGACGAACCACCCAACTCGACATCGACAAGGGGTCCTCGAGATCGACCAACCATGTGATCCTTGTCCTAGCTTGTCGAGCACCAGCTAGCCGAGACGACGAAGCCGAGCCAATCGACCAACAATCCTACTCGAGATCGACAAGATCCTTGTCCAGATCGACGACAATTCCAGAAGCTGCGTTACTCGATTTGACCAAATCTACTCGGTGTGGGATTCCTTGGGCTCGAAGTTTGCCGATTCTATCCAATCTATCAAGATACATCATGGAAGGAGAAGATCTATCCATTAAAGACATTTAGATATATTTAGATTTAATTTCCTTGTTGCTTTTATTTATCCTTCGAATTTTAGATATAATTTTAGATATAGATAGAGATTTCTATCCTTGAGTAGCAAGGAATAGAAGCCTATAAATAAAGCCCATGGGGATGATTTTAGATTCATTCAATTTCAGAGAGAAGTAAGTAGGAGAAGTAGAGAGAGAAAGTGAGCGGCTGATTGGAGTTGTGAAGCGAGAGCGGAATTGGGTTCAAGCGGTTGTAAACTTTGGTTTATTTTAATGCAATTAGTTTTCTTTCAATCAATGATGTTTGAGTTTGCGATGAAGCACGAGTAGTCCACCCACTTCTAGGGTTGGGGCGAGCCCGACGATAGCCCTGGATGTTTGAGCTAAAGATCCGACCTTTATCGTATTTTGAGCATCTACTACTTGTTTATGTGTTTATTACCCATCTACTGGAGATCCATGTTAACAACTTGGATTGTAAACCTAAAATTAGTAGAGACAATTAGGTTTTCTTGAAAGAGTTGTCTAATTGTTGGAAAAGGCGAAAGCTTGTTCTTTGATGCAATTTACATCATTATTTGTTTTATCTTTTCCTTATGCATGTTTGGTTATCGTTGTTGCAAACCCCAACTTGGAAGCCTTTTACATTAAGTTTAGTTCGAAATCCCAAAGCAATTGTTTTTACTTTCTTTCGTTTCGTTTTAGTTTCTGTCTCTTCGATATCGAATAGCACTCGTCGATATCGAGTACTGATTCTCGATCTAGCATCGTTGTAGCTTCTGTGTGCAGGTACTCGACAAAGCCCAACTCGACGTCGACGAAGACTACTCGATCTCGAGTAAGCCCTAGTCGAGATCGACGAGACCCAGTGCTTGCTGCTGCTCTGCTCGACTAGTCCGATCTTCTGTCGACTAACCCTAGTCGAGATCGAGGACATCTGTGGTCAACTTCTGTTCGTGAGATTTCGCAGCTGTCTAGGATCTGCTGATACGCTTCCTCGTGGATCGATCCTGACTTCCCGCTGCTACATCAGGAGGAGGTCTTGTAATTATTTGCAAGGGACGGAATCTGGTTTGCTGTGATTTATTTATATTTTATTATTTGCATACTCGATTTCCACTCTAAACTCTACAGGTGTATACGTCGTTCTGGTCTACCACCTGAGTTTGACAGCTTAAACATCCACTCTTGCTGAAGGTACAACCCTGGAATATGTCAACATGAAAGCTTTTCGCTGGTCTCTCGCTGGACCTGTACTGAAGTGGCTTGAAGGGCTGAAGCCGAGATCTCTCACCACATGGGCCCAAGTAGAGAAAGTGTTTCTAAACAAATACTTCCCACCCGCCAAAACATCACTTCTCCGCTAGAAAATCACCGCCTTCAAACAGAAGCAAGGGGAACCGTTGGCAAAGGCATAGGAACGCTACAAAGAACTGTTGTGATCTTGCCCTACTCATGGACAGCCACCCTACGTCATTCAGGAGATCTTCTTTAACTCTCTTGATCAAGTCACTAAGGACATAATCAACCATTATACTCGCTATGAGTATCTGACGATACCACCAAGCGACGCATGGGGTGTGCTAAAAAAGCTCAATAACTACGACAACAAATATGGGGCTCCTACAAACTATGATGAGAACACCTATGCCAGACCAGCCCTATCTATGCCACTCTATGAGCCAGCAAATGAGATTGACCCAGATGTCAAGCAGCAGTTCTACAGAGACCAGAATTGCAAGCTCCTCAAGCAAGTCAAATATTTATCTGACAATCAGCCTTGCATCGAATGCGGATCACAGAGGCACACCACTATTGAGTGCCCACACACTGAGCAAGTCAGAATGGCAGAAACACATGAAGAGGCAGCCTAAGCTGGGGGTCCAAATTGATACATGGGAGATCAAAGGTTCTATCAACAACAGTGGAACCAAGGTCCTCCTAGGAATCCCCCACCCTACAGAGCTCCAGGACATCCAGAAAGGGATCAAAAGAAGGATGATCTGCTGCTGATCCTTGAGGAGATGCGTCGGAATCAAGGCACCATCAACAACCAGTTCCAGAACATCACTACAAAATTTGGGGAACTGGATATCTGGAAAAGAGGAATAGAGACCCAGATGGGTCAAATCGCTGCACAAATCCCACGACCGTTCGGACAGCTCCCTGGGCAAACAGAACCAAATCCTAAGGGGAAGACTGGACACTTCGCAGCTATCAAACTCATGAGCGGGCATCAATGACATGAGCCAGAGGTCGGGAAACAACAAGGCAAGGCAGAGCAGCAACACGAGAAAGAACAAGATCAACTCGATCTCGAAGAGCTCGTACTCGACCTCGACAAGACGCTACTCGACACAGACCAAAAGCTGAGCTCGGACTCCGCTGCGAAGCCCAGCAACTCGAGGTCGATAACCCAAGTCGAGATCGACGAGCCCTTGGTCGAGATCGAGGAGAAGCATCTGGCCGACGTCGACGACTCTGCAGCACCTCTGACAGCTGATCTGGCTCCGAAACTGAAAAAGCCACTACCTTTCCCTTCAAAAGCACAGAAAGATCCCACTGCAGGTAGGTTTACCAGATTTGTTAATATGCTGCAAGAACTGAATGTTTCTATTCCTTTTACCGAAGCCTTGCAAGAGATGCCTCGATATGTTAAATTTCTAAAGGAAATTCTGAGCAAGAAGCGATCCATCTCAGAGATCGCAGGCGAATGCAAAGTACTCCACTTTCCTGAAAAGAGACCTGACCCTGGTAAGTTTTCTGTTACTGTGGGTTTTGGACAATATAAATATGAGTCTCTGTGTGATCTAGGAGCAAGTGTGAGCATCATGCCTTTATCAATCTGGCGGAAGGTCAAAATAGGATGCATAGAACCTGTGGATGCCAAGCTATACATGACAAACAATACAGTAGTCATCCTTACAAGTATAATTGAGAACGTCCCTGTCCAGGTTGGTAAATTCTTTGTTCCAGCAGATTTCCTTATCATTGACTGTGCTGAAGATCCTATTAGCCCGATTATTCTTGGTAGACCATTCTTAGCAATTGTAGATGCCAGAATTATTGTTAAGAATCGCTCGCTCACCTTCACCATAGGCGATGAGGTTTTGGATTTCTCTTTTCGCCCTGCAAAAGAGGAAATTTCCTGGCTGGAGGTGAAAAGCATCAGCAACCACGGGACCAAGCAAACAGCGGAGGAAGGAGCCAACACTGTACTCGAGATCGACCAAGCCAACTCGATCTCGACAAGGCCTCTACTCGATCTCGACAAGCCCTTGTCGATGTCGACTACCTCTGCTAAGCCACTGATTTTCCAAGAGCCTAAGTATGGGGTCCCTGTACTCGAGGTCGACCAGCAGTACTCGGTCTCGACTAGCCCCAAACCCAAAGATTTCTGTTTTGGGTCTGAAAAGGTAAGTTCAGGTATGAATTCTAATCCCCCTCAGTCCATAAAGAAAATTATCAATGATTTAAGGGGAGATAAGACACCATGGTGAGAGAATCTGCGAAAACTAAGAGCTGGAAGGAAGAAGAAGAAAGAGAAAGGAGACGATGCAAGCAACCATCTATCAACTGAGCTTGCATACTACCATCAGGACCTAGATGATCCAGGAGAAGGGCCAAGCATGAGCGGGCCCCACACTAATGGTCCTTAAGCGCAAACGGAGAAGTCGGCCTAGCGACTCTAAAGTCTAGAGCATGTATATAAACTTTATGAATTTTTGAACTTTTTGGTTTTGGTTTTTTATTTTTTTTATTTTTTGTCTTTTAAAATACTTCATATGGATAGTCTTGTTTTTGTGAGATCTAACGCTTTTTTGGTCGGCAAGCATATAAGGATCGCGAAAAGTGGAATAGGAAGTCCCTGAAAACCAGTCAGAATCGACGAAGGTCATGTCGATTACGACGAGGAGGAGAAGCCCAGAAGTTACTCGATCTCGAGTAGACGTACTCGACATCGACCAAAGCCAGACGCTCCTCGCCTTCAGATTCCACTAGACGCTGTGAGACTACTCGATATCGAGTAAGAGTACTCGATATCGACGAGCAACCTACTCGACATACACTGATTCGCCCTCCTCATTGTGTTATCCTGTGAGTTCCTTCCTTTACTCTTGTTTTTATTTGATTTTATACAGTGGGGACACTTTAAATTTTAAGTATGGGGTGGGGGAAGGGCTCATTATCGTTATCATATGTGTTAGTCATGCTTTTTGGTTTTACATGGTGAAATTTTAATTTTTATGTTATGCATTCATGTTTATGCATTTTAGTCTTTTGTCATACTTTAAGTCTTGTTTTTAGTTGCATAAAAAAATAAAAAAATAAAATAAAAATAAAAAAAATAGAAAATGTCAAAAAAAAAAAATATATATGCATGTTTAAAATTTTGCATTGTTTTAGTTTTGGCAAAATTACAGAAAACCACCCTTTAAATATGGGTGTTTTCACTTAACCACCCCTTAAATTCAAAATTACAGAAAACCACCCTTTAAATGGTATTTCTTTACAACTCACCACCCATTCAACTATTTTGTTTAATTTATCATTAAATATATTATATTTTAATATTTTTAAACTCAAATTTGATTGTAAATATATTCATCTTTTGAATTTAAGGGCTCGATCATATTTTAGGGATTATTTAATTTATTTTAAAAAAATAATAATAAATATAGCCTAGAATTATTATCTTAATTTATGGTTGAAAATGTTTATAAAATTTTAAAATATTATGGAAATTACTCTTATTTATTTATATTTTAAATAAGAGTAATTTACACAATGTTTTAAAAATTTATAAACATTTTCAAACATAAATTAAGATAATAATTCTAGGCTTTATTGATTATTATTTTAAAAAAAATACAATGATCCCTAAAATATAATTGGGCCCTTAAATTCAAAATTTGAATATATTTACAATCAAAATTTGAGTTTAAAAATATTAAAATATAATATATTTAATGATAAAGTAACGAAAATAGTTGAATGGGTGGTGAGTTGTAAAGAAATATCATTTAAAGGGTGGTTTTCTGTAATTTTGAATTTAATGGGTGGTTAAGTGAAAACAACCATATTTAAAGGGTGGTTTTCTGTAATTTTCCCTTTAGTTTTTATACCCTAACTTAGATGTCCTATGATGAAAAATAATGATTGACTTGATCATGTAAATCCTATGGCGTGTTTGGAAGGTTTAGCCTAAGTCTTCAAAATGGTTTTTATGTGGATTGTGAACTTGTGATGAAATTGAGCACATATGATCCTAAGCTAAAGGTTAAAATCCAACAAAAATTGTCCCAGTGAGAATTTTAGCCTTATAGGGAGAACATTAAAAATCCCTCTGCTTTCTTGAGCGTATTTATTCTTCCTATGCATCTCTAAATGTTGTAATAGTTATTCGAAGCCAATGCATTTATATGTTTATGTTGATGAGAATTAAATGATGGAGGCACCTTTTAAGCCAATTTTATCCTCTCTTTACCTACCCTGCATTGTCCCTGCTTGAAGCCATAACATTAGCCTGAGACTTTTATTATGAACTCCACAAAAAAATATCCTTAGCCAAATTGAGTCTGACCCCCATTTGGGAATTAAGACTTAGAGTTGGTTGAAAGAATGGTTTGTGGGAAAAAAAATGAGCTTATGTTGAAATTATTGAGATATGGGATGGTTTTAAATTTTTATCTTGCTATGCATATTATGTAAAAGGATTTTTGGCTCACATTATAAATGCACTATTAGTGTTATTTGGTTTTTATTTTCAAAAAAAAAATCCGAAAAAAAAGAAGAAGAAAAAGTATATATATATTTGCGAATAAAGTGCATGAGCCAAATTTACCTTATTTCTTTCATTATTTTGCAAGACACATATTTTGGAGAGATTTAGAAAGTTTGAAAGGTTACATACTCCATTGAGACAAATTGGAGAGTTTGGTTAATGCATATGATTGGGAAGTTATGACTTGGTTGTGTTGGAAGATTTAGGAGTCTTGATTCCCGAATTTTATTTAGCACCACATGGCCAAATAATTCCATACCTTATTATTTCTTACCAAGCCCCATTACAACCCCGCCGAATGGAATCTTCTTTGAAGACTTCTATTGAGCGAAGTCCTCCTGATAATTCTTGTTGCATTTTCATAATTGGTTGCGAAGTGGATACATATTTCAATTGCAGTGTTTATGAGATTGTATATGGGATTGAGTTGAGAGTCGATATACATAGCCTAAACACATTGAGAGTTGAGTGTATACACATTACCCCTGTGAGGTTGGATTTATATTGCCTATGCCTATGGATCGCTCATATATGTGTGATGACTTTAAATTCACTTGTCTTACATTGCTACTACTTGAGATGTTGCTTTTGACAAAGGCGAAGACTTGAAGGATGTGTTGTAGGTCTTGGTTATTGTTTGGTTATTGCTTGAGGACAAGCAAGTCTAAGTATGGGGTGATTTGATGTCACCAAAGTAGTCATGTATTAATGCATATTTTAGTTCCATATTCTTTACATTTTGCATATTTCGGGTTGGGAATATGTCGAATTTATGTAGTTCATGCTTATTTGTCAGAAATGGAGATCTACATAAGTTTCTGTTTAATATTGCAGAATACGGAAACATTTCAGGAGAAAACCAAGAAGCGAGAACCAGAGCACAAAGCTACTCGACATCGACAAACCCTGGTCGATCTCGACGAGCCATGCCTAGACACCTGCCAAGATCGAGGAGCCTATGTCGAGAAGCCAAGGTCAGAGACATCGAGACACCTTACTCGATCTCGAGGAAGCCTTGTCGAGATCGAGGACCAGCACCGCGTCTGTCCGAGTCCATGCTGAGGAGGAGTCCACGAAATCACCAGCAAGCCATCCTCGACCACTCCCTACTCGACCACGACAAGAGTTAGTCGAGATCGACGAGCCCGGAGCCCAGATCCAAACCTGTCGAGCAGAGCCACCCGAGAAGACCTAGTCGACGAACCACCCAACTCGACATCGACAAGGGGTCCTCGAGATCGACCAACCATGTGATCCTTGTCCTAGCTTGTCGAGCACCAGCTAGCCGAGACGACGAAGCCGAGCCAATCGACCAACAATCCTACTCGAGATCGACAAGATCCTTGTCCAGATCGACGACAATTCCAGAAGCTGCGTTACTCGATTTGACCAAATCTACTCGGTGTGGGATTCCTTGGGCTCGAAGTTTGCCGATTCTATCCAATCTATCAAGATACATCATGGAAGGAGAAGATCTATCCATTAAAGACATTTAGATATATTTAGATTTAATTTTCTTGTTGCTTTTATTTATCCTTAAGCATTTTAGATATAATTTTAGATATAGATAGAGATTTCTATCCTTGAGTAGCAAGGAATAGAAGCCTATAAATAAAGCCCATGGGGCTGATTTTAGATTCATTCAATTTAAGAGAGAAGTAAGTAGGAGAAGTAGAGAGAGAAAGTGAGCGGCCGATTGGAGTAGTGAAGCGAGAGCGGAATTGGCTTAAAGCGGTTGTAAACTTTGGTTTATTTTAATGCAATTAGTTTTCTTTCAATCAATGATGTTTGAGTTTGCGATGAAGCACGAGTAGTCCACCCACTTCTAGGGTTGGGGCGAGCCCGACGATAGCCCTGGATGTTTGAGGTAAAAATCCGACCTTTATCGTATTTTGAGCAACTACTACTTGTTTATGTATTTATTACCCATTTAATGGAGATCCATGTTAACAACTTGGATTGTAAACATAAAATTAGTAGAGACAATTAGGTTTTCTTGAAAGAGTTGTCTAATTATTGGAAAAGACGAAAACTTGCCCTTTGATGCAATTTACATTATTATCTGTTTTATCTTTGCCTTATGCATGTTTAGTTATCGTTGTTGCAAACCCCAATCTTGGAAGCCTTTTACATTAAGTTTAGTTCGAAATCCCAAAGCAATTGTTTTTAATTTCTTTCGTTTCGTTTTAGTTTCTGTCTCCTCGATATCGAATAGCACTCGACGTCGACGAAGCCTACTCGATCTCGAGTAAGCCCTAGTCGAGATCGACGAGACCCAGTGCTTTCTGCTGCTCTGCTCGACTGGTCCGATCTTCTGTCGACTGACCCTAGTCGAGATCGAGGACATCTGTGGTCGACTTCTGTTCGTGAGATTTCGCAGCTGCCTAGGATCCGCTGACACGCTTCCTCGTGGATCGATCCTGACTTCCCGCTGCTACATCAGGAGGAGGTCTTGTAATTATTTGCAAGGGACGGAATCTGGTTTGCTGTGATTTATTTATATTTTATTATTTGCATACTCGATTTCCTCCTTACAACAGCGGACGGCCAGTTCCCTGCTACCACCAACCTAGTTCCACCCAATCCACCTGAGCTATCGAGGGGCAGACCTCGGGGACGAGGGCGTCATAACCCCTGTCAAACTAACCCCTTGGGATGGGAGAGAACGCAATCGGATGAACGACGCCGCCAGGAGCGGGCACAGGCACCGCGTCCACGCGAAAAAGGCCGCGGCCGTGCACAGAACGACTCCACACATGTGATGCGTGACGAAGAGGCGGCTTCCAACAAAGCCGACGCGGAGGTCCCATCAACCGTACCGGTCGTGCAGACCCATTTCCCCTGGGCAGATGATGACATCGACCCATTCACGACAATCTTCATCAACAGAGTGAAGAACGTCGGGTCTGACGGCCATTGCGGATATCGAGCATTTGCTGAGATCCTTGGTTTGGGCGAGAATTAGTGGAAACAAGTCCGCCTTACCCTCGCACAGGAAATTACAGAGAATCGACACGTTTATAGCCACGAACCGCGACTGGACGACTACATTTTTAAATGTACCTTCACCGGTCCCATTACCGACCGAGAGTACTGGATGGAGTGTCCTATGATGGGTTTCGTCTTTGCCACAAGATTCTAGACGCCCTTAGTCGTCCTCAGCAAAAACTATCTAATGCTTCTACTCCCTCTTGATGCACGCGACCCTCCGCCACAGAAAGCAAACTTGGCAATCTGCATCATCAACAACAGAACCCATTGGGTGCCCGTGAGCTACCAATTACATGACATATTTTTTTCATACTTCACAACCACAAATACTTACGTATTCATTTTACTGTTTCCACAGGTATGGTTGCGTGACGACTCATTGCTCCCACCCATATACCCTGAGTGGTATCGGCACCGACAACAGAGCGTTGTTGGATGGGATCAACCGTTTCTAGAAAAAATCAACCAATACCGTCCCTTCCGACTTCGAGATGGACCCCCCTGTTCTACCTGTGATTTTTCGATGTGTTACTGGTGTCACTGTCTTTTGTTTATTACAACTGCAATTCAATACACTTATTCTAAGGATTATTTATGACTTTCTATGAATGTGTCACGTTCTCAACGAATTATTCTTTAACCAACATAACTACAACTATTATACCGATGACCAGGTAAGGACTACAATGTCTGTCATACGGCAAAACACCGTTGCCTTAGGTCCGGAGCGTATTGCGGAACAAAACACCACCGTAAGACCTTATTTGGCGGACCTGTAAACAGTGTCCCCTAGTTACGCAACCTTATGCGTAGTAATACTGTATCAAACACTATGTTTGGCCTGCTCCCCGCCGATGTACACAAGAGGTTGTGTATTTAGTTCCGCATCTGTATGCGTAGATTAGCGGTGTATCCAGTAAAAATTAGCGGTGTAACAAACAACCCCCTAGATAAATAAAACTTGGTGGTTAAGGAATTTATCTAGAAGAGATAATTTCGTTCCACACTTTATTTCCTAAATACATAAAATATAAAAGAAACTAATTAGAAATAATATAAATTAATTGAAAAGTCAACTAATAGATATTATTCTAACTTACATTATTCCTAAATAAATATAATGTTAAAAATCGAAATTAATTAAATAAATAAATGGAAATTCGTCCAAACAGTGACAACTGTAAAGATGATGAATTTCGGCCATTCTTGAAGTCGACTCTGGAGACACCTTCAACAACAAAGTTGTAGATCTTTTCGTCCTCGTTCCAACATGGTATGACATGATCCAATCCGATAAATATGGACTCTGAACGACCCATTTTACTGAGACGTCGAAATGCTGTCAAACAATCATGAACGAACCAAAAACTTGGACTAAGCTCACATTGCACCTTTGGACCTTCTTCCATGGTGGATCCTTCTTCTTCCTTTTGAGGATGACAGTCTTTGCCATCAATAGCCCTCGAATCGATCTTGAGAGCTCGCCTCGATCAAGATCATTGTTTGAACCACAGAAGCTCATCCTTGATTGCATCATTCTCCCCCTCTTATCTTTGATTCGTCCTCGAATCGAGCCGTTGATGAGCAAAGGGGATGAAGCATCAACCTACATACATGAGGATGATGGGGTGGGTGGGATGGGTGCCAGAAGAATTCTAGGTATAGGAACCTCAAAAACAACACCTGTCATAGCAGTTATTGAACAATCAAAAGGAACAATATCAATAGGCTCAATAATCTCATGAACTTAAGAATCTTCAACATTAAGAACATTCTCAAGAGGTGCAATAGCTAACTCGAGAGAAGTGTCCTCAATGTCCTCATTGTTGTCATCAGAAGTAAGCAAAACATCATGTGTAGAATTGCAGCCCCCTTGCAGAGCAGTTTCAGATGCCTTACCAGAAGAGTCCTGCAGCATGTGACCAACCGTTCAAAAGCTCGTCGAGTAAGCTTCGCAACAAGTCTGATTTGACTCAATTTCGAAGTCGGAGTCAACGGGAATCTGCGAAAGAAAATCACCGCGTTGTGCTGTATTCTGGGCAACGAATTAATTTGTCCACAACCTCCGCAGCCTTTTGTCGAGCTTCCTTCTCCCATATTTGGCGATCCTCTTCTTCTCTTTGGCGATGCTGATACGATGCATACCAAATATCCCAATCGATAATGTTAGATCTCCCACTTCGAAATTCCTTCTTTTTATATTGTCGCAACCAATTTCGCTTGCACTCTCGTTGACGTTCTAGTTGAAGTTGTTCCATAGTACGTCGTAGTTCTTCCTCTTGACGTTGAAGCCAAAGTTGGCGTCTTTTGGCTTCGCGTTGATGTTCTAGGGTTTGTTGTTGTAGTCAAGCTCTCCGACGTAACTCTTGTTGGCGTCGTTGTTGTTTAGCACGTTCCAAAGTAAAAAATTCATCCAATGGATCGGGATCATCATCCCAATCTCCCCAAATTTCCCAAGCCATCAAATGAAAACATTAGCAATATCAACTCAAAGAAACAAAAAGCGTAGCATAAACTGTCTCTATATACCAATTGATGTATAGCAATTGGCTAGACGAGCCAATTGCTAAAAGAAAAGGGTAATCTTGCGTAGCTCCTTGATTTCTTATAAACGAATCCAATTCACCACCGTATAGAATTAAATATATATCGAAAGGCCTTGCTGAATAAGGTTGACTTTCACTTCTTGAGCAATTCAATTGCTCTTCTCGTGATGTAAGTGTAATGGCAAGCTCCGAGATCCGAAGTCGAGGCCACAACAGTGGTGATGGATCGGCAACTCACACCACAACAAAAAAATAATTGAGATCGTGATCAAGGTAGTAGAAATATATTGGAAACGACGTGGATTAAATATGAATCAGAATATGGGTTTGGATTGATAATTGAAGAACCCTTTAGCCAAAAAGTTTCTTTAATTCTATATTTCAATCTAATTTTTATTAAATGTATAAAAGTATTTAAATAGGTAAATGACTAAGGTTTGATTGACTTCCTTAGAGGCTAAGCCAAACTATATCGTAACTAGATAAAACTTAATCTAAAATCCAAATAGAAAATATGATAATTAAGAAAGTCTAAAGGATAGACTCTCCTAACTATCTTATTTGACCTAACTAAGTAATACTAAAATAGGTAATTCCATAATTAGACTTCAACTAACATAAGAGTTACTACTAAAAATAGAATTTATAAAAAATAAGAAATATAATAATAAACTAATTAACACCGTTTCTTCAACGACTCCCAAGGTGGAGCCTTCTTCTTCCGTTTGAGGATGACATAATTCTCCTCCATTTGAAATCGACTCGTCCTCGATTCGTCACCTGGAACAAGATCGTTGTTTGACCCACATAGGGCTACCTTGACCCGCATCAGTTTGGGTTATTACTTTTGGCGAGGTGAAACACATGACATTTCATCCCACCAAATTTTGGCGCCGTTGCGGGGGAAGCAAGTTTTTTTTCTTTGTTTTGTGTGTTTATGGATTTTTGTGTCTTTTGTTTTGTTTTGTTTCTTTCAAAAAATTAAAAAAAAAGGGTGAGGTTATATCATAATCAGGGAGAATCTTTTCACCATTACTTCAAAAGAGTGCAAGAACTAGTGAGTGAGCGTCAAACATGGGAAATCTATGATAGTGAGCGAGATATGGTTCTTTGTGTTTATGAAGGCGTAAGTCATGAAATTCGAGAACTTATCGATGACATGGGCGACAATGGTTTGTGCAATCCCGAGCTATCAGGATTGTGGGATCTTTTCCACGACTTGGCTAACGAAGCATTGAAGGAAGAACACAAGGAACTGACCGAGCAAAACAAGAAGGATGATGGTTCTGCAGAAGCGGCGCCCGCCGCCCCACCACCGGCACCGCCGTCGCTGCAGACATATCAGACACATGTGAAGAAGAAGTAGAAGAGTCTATCGACGGTGACATTACTTTGCCTCCTGCTACATATGATGCACCATTGTGTTTTGATCGCACCTATTGACGAACCAATTCCAGAGCCGATTTATGTGGCTCATGCGCAAGGTAATGAACTTTCTAACACTTTTGTGGATTATGGTGAATATTTGAATGCCTGTGAGCATTACTTCTACAAGACGCCAACGGAACTTTGTTGGTGGTCTTACATTCCCTCTGGAAATGATCAACCTCAAGTAAGTAGGAAAGTGTCAAAGCTTCTCTACAAGGTATCCTTAATTGCTTATTTTGTCATTTTTGGCGTTAATTCAAATTTTGGTTGGGCACAAGAATTTGATTTGCTTTTAAGGGAGTTAACAATGTCTGAATGAGTCTTAAGGAAGGACACAATAAACCGTGGAGTCTATAACGTTAACCAAGGGCGCTTCTTGGGAGGCAACCCATGATTTGTTTTCTAGTTTATAAGTTTTTCAATTCCTAGTTAGGTATTTAGTTTTCAAATTCAATAAAATGATAGAGTCCCATTTAGATATGTGTTTTTGGAGGCGTCTTGAATTAACCATGTTATTTACTTGATTATATGACGAAGTTGGCGTTCTGCAGACACGGCGCTCGCCAACTATCACACGACGCCCGCCGTGGTTGCCATTGGCACGCGTCTGGATCTTTGGTAAACTTGGAAGGGAAGTAATTCTATCTTTTATTTTTGGTTAATTTCATACTAGGTTAGTTTCTTTATTTTATTTCTTATTAGGATTAGATTTATTTATTTTTATTTTATTTAGGATTAGATTTTTTTTATCTATATTTAGGTTAGTTTATATTTTTTTTATCTTATTTCGCATTATATATTTTCTATTTTCTATTTTAGGAGTAGATTTTATTCTATCTATCTTTAGGATTAGATTTCTTTTTATTTTAGGTTTGTTTTATTTATCTTCTTTCTATTTTATCTATCTTAGGGTTAGATTTTTCTATCTAGGATTAGTTTCCATTTATCTTAGGACTAGATTTTATCTTTTTTTTTATATTATCTATCTATTTCTAATATTTCTTTTTCTTTTTGATAGATGATCATTCCCTTTGCCAATTAACCATCTCAATTCCCAAAATTTGATCATTCAAGCCTTTGTGTCCAAGAAAATGCAAGAACCCTAATTTCTCCACTTGAATCTAAATTGCAAAACCTAAGCTTGTGTTTCAATCAAAAACCTTTCTTTTTCCCATCCATCATCCACATCTATCGATACCCTTCATCCAACAAATTCAATTCTCTTCATACCATCACCACCCCTACCACAAAAGAGAGACTTTGAAACCATGTCTTGATCTTCAAGGAGGAATTTGGAAAGATTTTGGACGCCGAAACATCGACATTGCTTCTCGGATTCATGGTTCTGCACAAGCGGCACCTGCCGCCCCATACCCAGCACCCGCCGCCGCCCCAGTGCTCCAATCCTTGTTGCCCGACGATTGTAGCCACCACTACCATGATCAAGTAGGTCCCCTTTTCTCCCAATTGTGCTTTTATTTTAAATTTTATTGTCTTTATTTAATTTTCATTTAAAAATGATGAAAAGTTTAAGTGTGTGAGGGAAAGTGAAGTGAATTGGTTAAGTTCTATTCCCATAAACTCATTACAATGAGAGTATTTAAGTTTAGGGATTGAAGGTTTGTTATATTTGCCTAGAATTCTTGTGGTTTTGCTATGATTTAAGACTTGGTTGGTTAATTGTGAGACTTGATTTCTATATTATTCATGAGTTTATTTATCATCTTATTCTTCATTTTTTATATTTGTGATTCTTTCTATGACCGCGCATCTAGTTAGAGTTCACATCTATGCTATGAATCCGTTGTTGGTTTCTCGATAGCAAACGAAGTCATTGATTTAGTGATATTTCTATGCCTTTATAGAGGATAAAAATTGATCTATGTTGTGTAGATTCGATTAGGGCTGAGTTCGATATGCGCCTATCTGTCTTAATTGCATTAAATTAATGTGCCAATTGGTCTAAGTACTTGAGTTCTTAATGCTATTCTTTAGTGATATTGAATAAGGTGATTGTATCTCAGCGGATCCTTCAACTTTAGTCAAGTTGACACAGGCTAAGGAATAATATTGCAATCATCTCAAGGATCAATAAATCAACCAATGTTGGAATTGTAGGCAAACCACAATCTTACCTTTTGTCTTCTCTTTGTTCTTATCCACATCTTTGTCTTAGTTTATTTGTGTTGTCTTTTCATTCATATCCCTAGTCATTTGTTAGTGCCATAACTGATAAACACATATTGCATTGAAGTACTTGTTTCTATGTGGGTTCTATCCCTTACTTATCCGTTATACTAGTTTACTAGTTAAGTTGTTAGTTTTGGTTATTACTTTTGGCGAGGTGAAACACACGACGTTTCATCCCACCAGTGGTGCTGGAGTGTGGTCGACGTCGAGTGGTGTGGAGTCGGCGTCGACTAGAGGAGTTGACTTCTAGGGGCTTTCTGCTTCTTGGTTGACATCGAGTACGAGGTGCTCGACGTCGACTACATTATGTTTGATGTTGACTAAAATCTGGTTGACGTCGACGAGGTTAGTCGACGTCGAGTTGTCTCCAACAGCTTCTTCCTCTGTGTTTAGCTTAGGCGTTTGTAGCTGACGCGGACTCCTTAGGTTCATGGCAACCACCTGACCTGCCAATTTCCCTTTAGGATTAGGTTCAGAAGATCCGAGGAGCGTAGCTGATGGTTTGAGGACTGATGTTACCAGTTGATCGATTTGGGTCTCTATGATCTTCCTCCAGACATCAATCTCTCCCAGTCTTGAGTTGATGCCATGGAGTTGAGTGTGGATGGAATTGATAGATTTCTCGCTTTCGGTGTGATTCCTCCGCATCTCGTCAAGAATGATGTGCATGTCATCTTTCTACCTTTCTTTGTCAGGATGTCCAAAAGCTCTGTAGGGCGGGGGGTCTCTTTGGTGTTGGGGCTGGGGATAATAGCTCCAGTTCTGTTGCTGGTGTTTCCCTGAGTAGTTTCCCCACTGCACAACGCGTCTCCTCATGTGTCTCTGCCAGCTGCATATGGTCGACATGTGGGCACACAGTAGTGTTGTGCCTCACAGACCCACACTCCAAACAAGGTTGGTTATTGGAAAGGAATTTAACATGCTTGGTAAGGCGGCGTATCTGGTCTCTATGGAACTGGTCTGTAACGTCCGGATCAACCTCTTTTGACGGCTCGTAGAGTGGCATAAATGGGGCAGGTCTTTTGTCGGGGTCCGCAGCAGTCCCATAAGTGTTGTCGTAGTTTGCTAACGACTCAAAGGGATCCCAAGCATGTCGTGGTATGTACTCGACAAACCTATAGGCCGTATAGTTGTTGATCCACTTCTTTTTTGGTGCATCCAGGGAATTGAAGATGATCTCCTGGATCACGTTTGGTGCATGTCCATGCGTAGGGAAGGATTTTAGCAGTCGTTTGTAGCGCTCCCAAACCTGTGCGAGTGTTTCCCCTGGCTTTTGCTTGAAAGTTGTGATTTGTTGTTTGAGCTGCACTGTTTTGGCTAGAGGAAAGAATTTGTTAAGAAATACCTATAGGCCGTGGTATCCCAAGCATGTCGTGGTATGTACTCGACATACCTATAGGCCGTATAGTTGTTGATCCGCTTCTTTTTTGGTGCATCCAGGGAATTGAAGATGACCTCCTGGATCAGGTTTGGTGCATGTCCATGCGTAGGGAAGGATTTCAGCAGTCGTTTGTAGCGCTCTCAAACCTGTGCGAGTGTTTCCCCTGGCTTTTGCTTGAAAGTTGTGATTTGTTGTTTGAGCTGCGCTGTTTTGGCTAGAGGAAAGAATTTGTTAAGAAATAAATCCATGAGTTCGTTCCACATGCAGATGGATTGTGGAGCTAAACCCTCGAACCAATGTTGAGCCTTTCCTGCAAGCGACCAGCGAAAAGCCTTTAGTTTTAAGTATTCTAGATTAGCATCATTTGCAATAACTTCACACAAATCTAGAAAAACGGTTATATGCTATAAAGAGCATTCGTTGGGTCTCCCCTGAAATTGATTCCTCCTAATTTCGGAAATAAAAGAATGACGAATTTCATAATTAACGCGGGGGAGAACGATCGGTGATTCTGGAACTTCCAGAGTATGGTGCATATATTCTTTCGCGTTTGCATGGACGTTTTGAAGTTGTTCCTCGAGCTCTCTTCTAGCTTGGGATTCGCCATCTACCCTCGCCTCCCACCTTCGTGATTTCATTCATATTTTGCCTCTGGTTGGGCGTACTTTGTCTGCCTGGTGGTGAGCTCTTCTATTTGCCTCCGGCGCCCGTTAAGCTGATGTGCTGGTGTAAGTTGTACCTCGTTGTGATTGTAAGTAGGAGTCGACATGAGTCTTCTCTCCATAGTTTTTTCTTGAGATGGAAGAAGCATTCTGGGTTTAAAAGAGGATCAATGAGTGTGCGATCAGTTCTTCGCATGCACCTGTCAAACAAAAACAAAACCGAAAAGGGCATAAAAAGAAATTAAAAAGGGCACGATTGATAGCTTCCTCGACAATGGCGCCAAAATTTATTGTGGATGAAAACAAATTTTAAAATAAATATCAAATATAAGAACGAAACCAACTCCCTGTCCAAACAAATTAAATACAAGAATCCCTCTCGCTGTAGTCGTAGGGTATTCAAGATCGTATCTACGAAGGAAACGTCTCAGCGCTCACCTAATTAGTTCCAAGAACACCCTCGAAATCGACCATAAGATAACTCGACCTCGACGAGAGTAGTCGATGTCGACCTAAGCTGCCTATCACTATAAAGCTGCACAACAAAAGACAAAACAGAATCGATGTCGAGTAGAAGTACTCGATGTAGAGTAGAAGTACTCGATCTCGACCAGATTTACTCGATGTCGACTAGAAGTAGTCGATGTCGTGTGTCATTGCAGTAAAAACCGTAACTCGATGTCGACTAGAAGTAGGCTAGTCAAGGGGTCTTTTAGAGCTGAGTGCGGGGAGTTGGGCGAGCATGAGAGCTCCAACAAGCTTGATGGTGGGAGGGCAAGATCGAGAGCGAGTTCGAGAGGGCGAGAGGAGAGCGTGCGAGCGGAGGCGAGGTGAGTAGAGTTGAGTGGGAGTGAGAGGGCGATCAAGAGAGCGAGCACCTGAGCAGTGAGCAAGGGCGGAGACGACGACGCTGAGGAGCCGGGCTCGAGCTCCGTCGAGTTGGGTAAGTGTGGTGGCCGCGGGTGAGGAAGCAATGGCGCTAGGCGAGTATTTGAAATCTAATGAAGAAGAGGTACTTGTCGGGGCCTTTACATTTTATATTACTTGTTCTAATATCAAACCGGTTGGGGATTTATAATTATGGGTTCAATTTGGTTCGGTTCGGTTGGATTTAAATGGGTTTGGTTCGGTTTGGGTTTATCCGTTTACTTATCTAATTATTTAATGGAATTTAAAATAAAATATAATATTATTGGTGGTTTAAAATATATTGTTTGGAATTATAGATTTTAAAAGTAAATTGAAAAAGAATTTCAAGGATCGGAAAGTAGTTTAATAATAAATGGAAAAAAGGGTTTTTGCGAGTAATTTCAAGGGTCGGAATACTTAACTATTTAACTTGGATTTTGAAACGGTTTTGAAACTAACTTGAGAATAAGACTTATTTGATGACTAACTAGCATGATAATGTGATCATTTGATTAACGACATGATATGTGTGATTAATAGCATGACTTGTGGTGATTTATTATAAGGGAGAGAAATATTTGTTACCGATGATGATAATGACATATATCCTTATGAGAAGTATGTGTATGAAATAGTAATATGCGAATTTGGCTAAGTATAATATGGAAGTTATCTTAAGCTGATGAGATGATAGATTATATATGTTTAATAGAGTATGAGATGAGAGATGGTTGATCATGATAAACCGAAAGTACGGTTGATGTGAGTTTGTTTATTCATCTGCTTGTATGAATGTGTGATACATCTGTTCATAATAGCTATAGAATTATACTCAGTATATTCTCTTTATGTGTTTTGGTGACACTCTGTGATTTCGCTTGCTATATGTAGGATTCCTATATTGCTTTTCATCTAACCAAGCAAGTCCTCCGGAGCTTACTCAGTAGCCAGGACCTCCTGCCTGGTGTGTCATATAGTATGTAGGTGTTGTATCTCGCTTGTCATGTAGTATCATGCTAGGATTTGCACGAGTGAACGAGCATTCTTATTCTGTATCCGTATGTACACAGAACGATCGTTATAGGTGTTACTAGACATGACCTTTTTTCTTTATTCTTGTCATCTTAGTGGGTGCTTATCATAGAAAGTTGCTTATGCGGTAGGCTTTTTGGTGATAAGTACCATAGGACTCTTAGAGCCTAGGCATTAGACAGGTGTCGTTACTTGCATCCCTTTTGTAGTTAGTAGACTCACTATGGGAGAGGGTTGACTTGGACCGTAGGGTGAGGTAGCTCCCTTTTGTAATGAGTTACTATAGAATTCCTTAGGAGCCTAGAGGGACGTGCCATTTGGCACTCTATGTGGGCCCATTTACAACTTTCTGCATGATATAAACTGTCAACATGTGTGTGTAATTAAATTCAAGTACTACATTAGAGCATCTTTTATTCTAGGTATAGGCGTATTATATGTCCTCAACGCGGTCTTTAGGGCCCGTGGGCATCTCTTGGCCTGACTTTGTGGTATAGTTTCAAGTATCTGTTCCCTCGGCACAATTGAGAGAGAGAGAGAGAGAGAGAGAGAGAGAGAGAGAGAGAGAGAGAGAGAGAGAGAGAGAGACTGACTATGGCCTCCACACTTCAATTACTTTATACGTATGTTGGTTTTTGGCACGACTCTGTTGTGGAACACTGTGTATCATTTTTAGACTTTCATTGGTTTTCCATGTTAAATGGATGTTTCGCGACATAGACTTAGGGCATGTAAAAGGGATTTACCCCGGGGATTCCAACAATCCTTACGGTTTTGGGTACGAAATCCCAATTTAAATTACTAATCTTTAATTTCAACTTTCAACCTGTACTCGGAGTGCAAGATCCTAACGAGGGGTTTCATCTCTCAAAGCCTAGGTTTTGCAATCCGGGTATGATAGATTGAAAATGGTATTGAAAATCGCCCAATGATTTCAAATGATTTTAAAAGGTTTTAAAAAGGTTAAAATGAACTTAATTGGACCTAATCCTAGACTGACCAAATAGGAAGCAAACTGGTGAGTAGAGACCCAGGCGATACACCATCCCTTTAGAATGTAGAATTAGGGAATGGTAGGCGAAATACTACCTTTTATTTATAGCTGGGCCTAGAAGACTTCAAGAAGCACCGCGGATGTTTTAGTGTTTGGGTTAGGAAGATCGTCTCTATGCTTGTACTGATATACATTCAATTGGGCCAAAGGGCGATCCTCCTCGAAGGAGATCATACTAATCTCATTAATTGCTTCTGTGCTGAGTGCTATTATGCTTAGGACTGAGAACTAATCGGTATGCCCTAACTTGAAATATGTAATGAATATCTGAGCAAACGGGATAGCGGGAGAAACCTTATTCTTATATAATCAGAACCCCGTCTTTTCAGTACAATCCTTTCCGTGGTTCAACCCTCCTTGATAATCCCCGTTTTTGTTGTCTGTTGTGCAAAGTGGCTAGGCATGTTAGTAAGGGTTGAAAAGTGTTTGTATTCTTCATTTTGAGTCATGTTCATATTCCATCTATCGATGCTCCTATTGAGTCTCGTACCCGAGGCCGATGTCGCCCACGGAAAACTTGGTTCGGTCAACTAACTACTTTCGGGGTTTGTGTCGGATAAGAGGGATTCTTGAGTGTGTTAGGAATGGTGATTATTGAAATGATTTCGAGTTAGAAGTGAGTTGTCCTATGGAGTAATCCATCTCGATTCTCATAATGGTCAGCCATGTCATCTTACCACAAGATTCTAAACACAAATCCTGCCCTATCCTCTTGGATACAGTGTGGATGTCCGTATGTCCTACCAAGCGAGTCATACTAGTGTCCCACACTTCCACGGGGAAACGGGATGATGAGTCGGTGATTTCCCTTGGAGAATTCTATTCGGTTATAATAGTAGCCCTCCTTGTGATTGCATGACATGGAATATTGGTATATTCCAGCATGACATGCCTGATATCTTGCATGGTTGCACTTATGAGTCGATGTATGTGATGTATGTAGGGAATTTCCATTTCTACTGCCTCCCTATGAATTAGGTCTATGATAGTGTGATCAACCCTAGTTGTATGATTAACATGTGAAATGAATTTCTTAGCATGCTAAATTGATCTAATTGGACATCGCGACTGTGTACATACTTAATGAGTGTTGCTAGTATCATGTAGGACATATACCTCCCAATTGTATTTCCTCGTATGATTATGTACAATCCTTGTCTTTCTATGTGAAAAATGGTGGTTATAAGATGTCTTGTATGCCCTGATCCCATCATTTAGTCTGATTGCTTGAATGCATCTCAACATGTTTGCATTTGACTCCACATTGTCTTGCGATGTATATGTGTACTTATATGTGTAACTGATCATACGTGTGATACTCTGTAACATTCACTAGGTCTTGGATAGTTGTGCTGCATAAGTCTATTGTCAATTCGTCCTATTACATGAAATGATAGGTTGATAGCTTGTCTCGCGTGCACGTAGGACTTGATTACATATACATATCATGAATGCATAGGCCGTTATTCCTTGGGATAGGTACATGCTAGTGTGGATTAATATGACTGATGTACTCTGTGAATGCTATGTGTTTGCTGGCCGCATGTAATGGTCCGGATATAAATACCCGGGTTACATTTCGAAGGTATGATACCTTTGTTCAGATCTTGCAATTCAGGTACGGGTCAAGGTTTTAAACCTCTCTAAGCATAAGTGATTAAAGCGGGGATTTCGGACCCCAAAACAATCGTAGGGCCATTGGGTACATTTAACCTGTCCTAAGGTCTAATTTGCGTAAATTCATTTAAGGAAAGAGGAACGGAAAGCGAAAGTAAGTACAACTTGCCACGGGGGAACCTGGTTTAAACCAAAACCATAAAAAAATAATTAAATAATACTTAACCAAATTAGAAGGTTAGACCGGTTCTTCGATTTCACCAAAGGAGATTCCGCGTCAAAGAAGCATGGAGCAAACAAGGACCAAGTACCTGACACTATCCACCAAGTCAGGCCGAGAGATGCATGCATGCCCTAAAGACTGCGTGCCGAGGCCATATAATATGTCTATACCTAGAATAAAGGATGGTCTAATGCATTACAGAATTTAAACACATAAGGTATGCTGTCATCGGGTATAATATAATGCAGAAAATCTGTAAAGGGCCCCAGAAAATGCCAAGTAGCATATCCCTATCCTACATCTACCCCCCTTTTGGTCAAGGAGGACACTGGCCAGTCCGCTGCTATAGCATAGCAATTCCACCCGCAAGTGGTATATGTGCGCATCAATAATCAATCATCATCATCTCATCATCATGCTCAAAATATAAGTAAAGTTGTTACCATAGGACTCGGATGACTCAGGACGAGAACCCGATGGACTAGGCCGTCCTTTGACCCTAGCAAAAGACTATAGGACTCACAGATAACGACCGTTCTTTTTTTAAACACAACAAGTAACCAAATGCTCATTCACAAGTGCAATCCTAGCATGATACTACATGGCATGCTTTTATCATATACAACTACACACTATATGACACATCAGGCAGGAGGTCCGAGTTGCCGAGTAAGCTCCCGTAGGATACTTACCTAGAAATTTCGAACAACAAAGAGAACACAAGGAAAGATCCAAAAGCAACAAACACCTATAATCACATAGATACCATAAGCTACTACACTAACAACCATGCACATAGAAATCAAGTTCCCAAAACGTTTCCAAAACCAAGCGAAAGTAAAATCATTCCAATGTCGTTTGATATGATAAAACACCAAACGAAGTCATCCGATCAACTCAATCCCATCAATACTCCTTTCACAAAGCTCCTTTCCAAAACCCATCTCAATCATAAAACCATGTTAAAGAATCCCGACAAGAAAATGAAATCCTTCAATACATTTTCCAAGCATAAAACCCGATAGTTCGAACTCCATCAAAATCCCACAAATATTTAATAATAAAATAATGTCCCAAGATCCCGCTTTTGAAGTCACCCGTAATCTAAAACATATTCGAAAGGAATCGGTTCAAAAACCAACAAGGAACCCAAAGAGGGCAAGGAGTGACTCGACCAAGTCACAAGGGACATCTTGCGGTCGTGAGAGAGCCGGTCGCGGCCGTGAGATACGCCTAAGTTCTCACCGCGAAAGGATGGCCTTCACTAGCCGCAACACAGGGATCTCGCGGTCGCGAAACCCGCGGTCGCGGCCGCAACACAAGGATCTCCCCTATCTCCATAATTCTAACCACTTGCGATCCCTTTGACGAACGTCGACATGGAAGAGAGGATGACTAGTTGGATAGCACCGGAGTGGCGCAACGGAATCTTGGTGGGCCCATGACCCATAGGCTTTAGGAAGTGACATCATCGGCGGCATTGAGAAGCGAGTATGAAACAGAAATCACGATCACTAGATACGACATGTATTAAGAAGGGGGAGCGTCCCCTACTCGAGTGGTTGAACCTCTCCGATGACGATATTGCGCGATAGATCTAGAATTCGACATAGCGATGAAGTTGATGTGATAATGTGTTTTGATATGCTAAATTGTTAGTGAATATCGCGTGATTGTCTTTTGTGTATGATGATGTTCTTCGATGCCTTGGAATTTCGATATGCAATAATGTTATGACGTGTTGATATTCTGAGTTAGCAATTATTGCATGAATGCTTTGCCACAAAAATGTGAATCTCAAATGTTGGAATTTGATATGTGACGGGAGAAAGTCATTGTGTCTCCTATCAAAAGTAAAACTCAAATCTACAAACTAGTATAACAAGTAAGCAAGAGGTCGATCGCACAAAGAATCAAGTATTTTGATGTAATGTGTATTTTCCAATTAGTAGAAAGGGGGGGGGGGTTTGGTTGATTCACTATTACAAAAAAAACATTTTATCACGGTTCTATTTAGGTTTTTATCACGGTTTTGAACCGTGATAAAATGTTTCGCAATAATAGAGATAGTGGTACAGAACCGTGATAAAAAAACCTCTCCAAACCAAGATAAAATGAGGTTGTACACATAAACCTCATTTTTATATCACAGTTACAACCGTGATATATCATTCACCAACCGTGATATATACATGAAGTGGGCATGTCTGCAATAGAACAATTTATCACGGTTATTATATATAACCGTGATATTAAACCAATTTTTTAATTAAAAAAAAGGGTTCATTCAGAACCGGGCTCGTTCAGATGAACCAAACCAGATCCATAATTTATCACCTGCTGTATTTGCAAAAATGAAATTGCTTTTCTATTAAATAGAATCTAGACATAAAATGTTTTCCATATATATTCATTAAGATCACAAAACATACCAACTTAAGGGGATTAAAAAACAACAAACACTAAAAATTCATTTATCTATATTGTAAACATACATATAATGAAATTTTGATATATCGATACCAACAATCTCATACTTCATGCTCGTATCCTCTTGTTTCCTTCCCCATGTACACTATTGTCCTCCATTTAGCGGCTTAGCGCAAAGTCTTTTGTGTAGAGAAAGGTGCAAAATCATCTTCTTGATTACTTATAATCCTCCCTCGTCTCACATGCTCGTACCGCAAAACAAAACCAGTGCGCATCACATAGAAATTGCGACCATTACAATTCACTCATAAAGAATTCATTTATCATGGGAAACGTTCCCATTTACTTGTAGTGGGTGTAACATTTGGATCCATTATAGAACCAAATAAAGTACGTGAAAAGAAAGAAATAAGTGCAATTTTGTAGAACAACATACACCATTAAAAAAAACTCGCTTCCAATAATTGAGGCAAAAGAAGTTTTCACAAGTACATTGAACATCATACTCCCTCCGTTCGGCAAAACTTGTCGTTTACTATTCATGCACGCTTTTTTAGAACGATAAAAACTATATAAAATATTCATTTTTTTATAAATTTTTTTTAACAAGTTTGTACTTATTAATAATAACTACGAAGTTGTTAAAAAAATTATTAAAAAACTAGATATTTTATATAGTTTTTATCTCCTAAAAAAGCGTGCATGAATAGTAAAGTGTCAAGTTTTTCCGAACGGAGGTAGTAATAAACTGAATATGGTTAATTATCTTGCAATCATTCCATTAGGATAAAAGTCAAAAGGCAAAAGTAGATGCACTTTAGGCAACAATACAATATACACTATAAAAACCCAATTGTGTAACAAAAATTAAGTAAAATGGAAGAAACGGTAAGTGCATTTATAATTATCACTTACAATGTTAAAACAGTAAAATAAGGCACCAATGAAAAGAAATAAGGATCGTATGTTAGGTCAATACCTTGTTAGTTTACACTTTAAAGATTAACTCCAGCATAAGGCTCCTCGGAGATTTAAACTAGTGAAGCCATATCTTCCCTAGGAAGAAAGAGAAGCATTAAAAGAGGAAACTCGATGGGATAAGTCATGCTTTCAAGACATGAAAGGGGTGAATCTTCCATACGAGGCAAGAACATCATCCCCATATTGATATGTGATATGAGTACAGTAAAAACAATTCATATAATCTTGCAAAAAAAAAAAAAAAAAAAAGGGTTGGAACCATAGTAAAATGAAGTTTAGAGGAAACAAACCTGATGCTAGTTTATGTTTTGGATATTTTAACAGGTCCTCCAACAACTAAACCTATCAATAGTAATGAATATCCAAATTAATAAAGAATCCAAGGTTAAATTCTACCAATTCCTAAGGGTAGAAGGTCTAATAGAACATGCAGAAATTTTAGGCACTCCAAATTAATAAAGAACCTATCAATAGCACTTTCAAGTTTGAACGAAATTGTAGGCACCATGAAGCCACATATAAGGTCAAAGTCAAAACAGAACCTCGATATCAAAATAATAAAAAATAGAACATGCAGAAATTTCTCATAAGTGTTGATTAAGAGCTAAACACTAGTAATTAGGAATCAAATTGGAGGAAGAAAAAAGAGAGAGACCTTCGAGAAGAGAGGTGCTGGCTTTAGGGAGGTAACAGAATTAGTGGCGGTGGAGAACATGGCTAATGCCGAAGGAGAGAATGAGCATCATGATCTAGATCAGAATTCCGACACTAGTAAGTTGCTGATCCTAAGGTAAGCCAAAGACTTAAAATGTTACAAAATTGGCAACAGACAAAAGTTCTAGAACCAAAGTTGCAGAACTACAAACCATAAAACAAATCACAAAAGGTAATTTTATATAACTTGCATTGCATTACAGATTTCTATGCATTACAGACTTACATTGCATTCAGTGACAAGAAAATCAATATCTCAAAAGCCAGAAGAAGTTTCATAGTCTATTCCCTAAATCGATCAATCCTTGCAACTCCTAAAACGGATCAAAATTAGGGGAAACCCCTAAAATCTAGTTCATTCCCACATCTATCATAAAGCAATTGAGCAAAAATTTGAGAAAATTGGATAATTAAAAGCAATAGATCGAAACTCTTCAGATTGCAATTCCTAAAGCAAATTGAGCAAAAAAGTGAGAAAATGAATGCATACCCAATAAAGCAAAACCCTAAACAATAACTCACCTTGTAATTGTAAGCGAGGCCTTGCAAATAGCAGCCCAAGCCAACAATAAATCAACCCTTTGAAAAAACAATTGAACTCCAACCGCTAACCTACCAAGTCGTGCCAAGCTAGGAAAGATTCTGAAACTCGATTTGAACAACGTTTGCTTGATTCCACATACTGAACTTCGCAATTGCTGATCATGGCGATTTTGCAATTTCTTAATAGATTTATTCACACTTCAGTTGAGAGAGGGAGAGGACTATAGAAGGTTACGGTGGTGGAATAGAAGGTCGGTGGTGAAAGGCATATAACTAGGGGGATGATCTTCGATAGTAACCAGAGACGGAGGCCGACGGGCATCGGTTGCCTGGTTGGGGATCGAAACTGGAAATGTAATGGGGTTAGGGTTTGGTTAAGAGCGGAAGAGTGAGAGCGAAAAAGAGGAGAGAAGGACACTGCTTTGCTTTGTATTTTTTTTATAAAGAAAAATGTTTAATAAGGTTAAATATTAAACAAAAATATAACAATAAAAAGATTTCCATTCTTTTTATCACGGGCATGTTCTAACCCGAGATTAAAAAACCTGATATAGCCTAGTCTGACGGAAGAGACAAAACTGTGATATATAAAGCGTGATAAAATGGAGTTTTTGTACTAGGGATTGAAATAGAAAGGAAACAAAATAAACTATAAACAAGGAAGTAAAACAATTTAGAGAAGATCGCTCTACCCACAACTATCCACTTTATTTAGTTAAGTTGATATTGTAACTTCTTTCTGTCCTTTTATGATTCCTATGAATGTTCTTATCCCGACCTAATATAGTTACTAGTCCAATCAGTCATAGAAACCCTTATCTCATGAGCAATCCCTCTGAAAAGGATTTCACCAAAATGATAGGTTTAAGTTCAGAGATTAACCAAGGTATTTGCAGTCCCTCAAAAAGGAATTTAAGAACACATTCAACTTCCTACCCATCCAATTAGTTCAATCAGTCCTAAAGGGATAAGTTTTTCACTTGGGTTAAGGTTCGCAATCAGGAATCGACAAAACCCTAGCAATTGAATTGATTCTACCAAGTTGATTAGGCAAGATAGAATAAAACAATAAACAATCAAGCACAAATAATTCGAAACATTCAATATAGGAAATAAGAAAGAAGATTCAGAAACTCACAACTCAATCCAAACAAAGCTTCAAATCGTAGATAGAACGAAGAGAGTTTAGTCACCCACGATGAACATCGCTCTCAGTCTAAACCAAATTGTCTCGAATCCTAACCTAATGACTGAATGAAAACCTAGGGCTAAGCTCTCTCTAAAATCGTGCTCAAATTTGTGTCCAAGAGTCGCATAAAAGAAAAAGATAGATAAATAGGGTTTTGGATAGAAAACGGTCGCTTAACTCAAAACGCATCGCTGCTGGAACATGCGGCGGCCTCTGCACTAATGTGGCGGCCATTGCATCCCTTTTTTGTGGCAAACATGCGGCGGTCGCGACCTATAATGCGACGGACGCTGCAGCAGTCAGTGACGTCTTATGCAGGTCGAATTATCTCTCGCCGTCAACATGAAAGTCATAGATTTCTGAAAGAGCTTTCCAACACATAGTCATAATAGTCGATCGGACAATCGTGGCTTACAGAAAGTGAAAAACAAGTTCATCATGTCTGGAGACAACTTTGGCAAACTTTCTCTCCTTTTAGGCTCGCTTCTTCTTCTAAGGACCTCTTTAGATCTTCATGTAAGCATCTTCCATCAACTTGACAATCTTATCCAATGCATCATCAACCCATGGAAAGTCTAATAAAGGCAATATATTCTGTTTCTTATCCTGTTTTGTTGGCAATATGGATTTATCCGATCATAATGCTAAAAATCTTGAACATTCGCCCATCGCGATTAATTAATTACACATATCATGATAAAGCCATACAAGCTCGTTCAAATACAAAACCCAACAAACCTGGCGAGAACGAATTCATCAATCATACATTTCTCACAAGCAAGTATACAAGAGAAATCTTGGTGTATCCATACAACACGATCATTATATTACACCCAGAACAGGGTATGAAAATATAGCAGCAAATTTTACTCCATGCAACAAAATATGGAATGACAAGCTACAAAAGAAAAGCAAAAGCTAAAATCCCGGTGCAAGAACACAAAAACTCATTCACTCGCTTCCAGAATGATTTTCGTAAACCGACTACTCCCCTTGTACTTGAAAATAATAAAACATCCCTCAACACCAAAGCCACTATCCTCGGCAAAAGCATGGCAACCTTCGGTAAGAATACAATGATCCTGACTATCTCGAAACACCCTCACATTAAATTCTCTCCCGGTTAGAGAGACCAAACAAGCGTGACTCAATCCATTGCGACCATACATCACACCAAAAGAGTCAGGTAACAGCTGCAAACCATCGAAACAAAAATTTCTGTTATAAAACCACCAAAGTCGAAACGGAAAAATAAAGGGACAGGAGCGCTATCATGTATTCCAACTTCTCCTCGGAGTCAATAGAACGAAAAAAATCACGACAACGAGGGTTGGGAGAAGTCACGATTCTTCGCTTCATATCAGGACAACACAGACAAACTACAAATATAAATGAGCACAGCTATCCCTTTTGCCATCGTATTTATGATAAAACAAAGCAAATCGTAAACATATTACGTCACCACGTCGTGCCAAAGAAACAGTACCAATCTAGAAGATTTCTTATACAAGATCGACGACATGCAAGGCAAGTGGCGAAATCTCATAAGCACGCCTCTGGCACCCCGATAACGCATAGCGAGTCGTATAAGAGAATGGTCACACCCAACTCAGAAACAGACAAGAGCACAAATATCAAAATTTTGCTTAAGAAATATTATTTAAATCACCAAATAGCTCCTCGCGAAAAAATTCCACGGTACTGATTACGTGATTATGATTAAACAAGATCGACATAACAACATCTATCCTATTACATCTGGGTCGCGGCCTTGGAACCATACTCATCTTCAAGTATAAGAACTTAGAAGCAGTGCCCTCCCACATACTTAAAAAACGCCATGGACGATCCAACCTGAACATCATTACTGTTTGCAAACCTCCTCCAACCTTCAGTCAGCCACCAACGATTAAAATGATCCTTTGAAACCCTAACACAGAAGTTTTGCCCAATTGAGGAAACCAGACAAACATGGTCAGATACAATGTGACCGTACATCCTTTCAAAGGCACAGGGAAGAGGCTACAAAATAAAACGACATTTCATGAAAACATTAAAATCAATTGGCTTTACAGCACTCCGGGCGTTAAAAATCTCACCAGGCGATCAAGCATTTCCTCCGCATCGATGCAACAATAAAAATCTCGCATCCTAGAAGTAGACGGGGCCATCTCTCTTTTCACCAAACAAAAATAGCAACAATTAAAAGGGATAAATGTGTTGCTATCACACCTTTACATATTCAAGATAAAAGGATACGGGCCCCGAAAGCTGCAACAAAATGTATTGCATCTGTTGAACCCAAACAGGGGTCTGAATCGAGATTTCCAAAATAACCTGCATGGATTACACATGGCAATAACCTTTTTAGGATCCAACTAGATCCATTGTTACTTTTTAGATTCGGAAACAGACATTTATCACAAAAAGTAAAGACTGAACCTTCTCACACCTCTATAAAAGGCATGTCCCAATTCTGCAAGGAGCAAACGCACACAAAAGAAAAGAAATGGCGAGTAAAACAGAAGATCCAAATTCAAACAATCCTCTCGTCTTCGATATCTACTTAGTCGGGAGCGAGCAATACATACGCATGATCTTACCATATTGTTTCGGTGAACATTTTAAGCCCTATGTATGTACCTGAGCAAATATTCTTATCCACCAGTAATTATGAAGGCCCAAGGGCACAACCATCACCGCAAATTCTTCATCTGCTCTCGTCCATAGTTGTACAAGCCAAGGGCCTCGTCACCATAATCATGATAGACTTGCGGCAACGGCTACAACAAACAATAAAAACCATAGAAAAAATCAATTCCCAAGTACAAAACCAAACTATTTAATAAAAACTCACTAGCATGTACAAGTGTCCCTCTACCGCTATATCTCGGGTAAATCCTCTCACGCGAGGAATGGTTTGATCTGGGATATCTATCGGCGAGGCAGATGTCATTATTGCCAAACTACTCCGCAAATTACCAAGGTACTCTCCCATATAAAGTAATGGACAGGATGCGCACAACGAAATTCACCGCAAGTACACCTTATCCGCTCCACGAGGTTGATAGGGATCAGCAGTAATGACATAAACCACCCGGCAAACACATCCCTTGTTCAAAAAACACCAAAAATGAACAAACAAACAAATGTAACACACCTAGTGACCCGGAAAACCAACGCGCGACACGCACCTACTAGCTTCAGGACACCTCAACCCAACCTAGAAGAGAAATGATTATCTCTGCATGCAACAGCCTAATATAAATAAAGAATTCCACCTCCGTAACAAGATCAACCCAGGAAAAGGGGGGAAGAAACTATGCCAAGTTTCGATATGGTTCCGGGAGAAGTTCCCCCATCTACCTTCATCACAAATACAATGCTTTTTCCAAATCCACAATTCATCTGAATCATCCTCAGAGAAAGCCAACTACATAGGCTCCCCTTACCTTATATATTTTTGGAATTCGGGGACGACATAATAAACCAAATAATCCTATGTTCTCCTTCAAACCAAGAATTCATGGTCTTGGTCGGTAGAGACGAAGGGGATTGATTCTCTCTATCAGAAGGATGGAGATCTTTCGCGACATCAAACAACCTAAGAATAGGAAGTTGCCTCACTTTCTAATACCAAGGGGAATCACACTTTGATGTCACCATAGAACAACCAGGCCCAGAAGAGAACGGAGATGTACTTCCTGACTACTTGTGTTATGAAGAAATATAGATGTGTGATATGTCGTTTTCTACTTTATATAGCGCTAAAATAAAAGAGTTTTTAGCACTTCAATATGCAACATATCCGCGGACCCTTATGTTTTGTCATCTCGCGATTCATTTCATAAAACGCTCAATAACAGGAGATAGGTAAGGATACCGCGAACAATTTCTCCAGCAAAGAGAAGACAACAGCAAGCTTAACTCTAGTCGTAAGCATAAAAGGTATTAAGAATATTTTGAAATCTAGAAAAGCGGGCAAAAAGCATAAACAAACATATACTAAGGTCGGAAGTAAAATATTCACAGCATTAAAATACCATAACAAGGCATGTTGCCTGTTATGAGCGGAAATGTTTTCCCTTCCAAAAAACGAGATACGAACCGCAGCAAAGCATAAAAGCTCGCACCACAAGTAGAAATGTTTTAAACTTGCTTACAAAAACATGACAAATTCAAATATTTGATGAAAAGTGGGAGGATGACTTGTTAAGCACCAATAGGAGGGTCGTTGTTTTCATCGCGAAGCTGCTCGGGGTTGTCCTCACCGGCAAGAGGAGGCTCAAGGGCTGCAACTTTGTCAAGAGGGGCATTGAGCAGAGGAGGCACGTCACGTTGAGGGTCATTAAGTTTCTTATCCTCGATATTGTAATTGGGAGGAAACATCCTCACGGCGTCCCCAAGGTAAGAAAAATGGTTAACACTCTGAGCGACCCCACCATCCACTCCTTGCATATAAGCATCGGTCAGCTTGTTGTAAAGGATGTCCTGCCCATCTGTCTCGAGGTAACGACCCAACCAATCTCGACCGTCCTTCGCCATAAAGTTGGTCAACCACCCCTTGGCCTTCGTCGCTTAACATAAAATCATGAAGTGTGTTCTTAGTAAGAACATCATCTTCACCAGAAGTAAAGCGCTCTAATTGCCCTCTCACACTAGTAAGCTCTTTGCGTACCGCCTCCAACTCAGTCTCAAGCTCCCTAACCCGACCGTTCAAGCGTGTAATCTCTAACTCATGATCGGACCCCATATCTTGGAGCTTTGAGAGCTAAACCCGCGATACGTCTAACTCACCTCTCACTACCTCCACTTCCTTCCCGGATTTCTCTAAAGCTTCTCGCAAGCTGTTAATAGTCACCTCTTGGAGCTTTCCATCCTTCAACTTTTCCACCTTCGCTTTCAAACTCTTGTTTATCTTCCTTAAGTCCCTCACCGTGTCGTCGTAGATCTTCAAACGTCCGGCCACCTCGGACCATTGCAGATTGCCCTACAAATAGCACACAGAGGATAGTAAACATGCGTACAAAATAAAACAGGTAGGGAAGAATTAATCGCGAAGGAAGTTACCCATCCCTCAGTTTTTTGACCATGTTCTAACAGCTCTTCATCTGTCAAATTGTCAAGATATTCCTTTTCAGCTAGGTAGCTCCTGCCGGGGACTACCAACTTCTTAATGTCGAGTAGAAAAAACCCAAGTTGCCGGTATGCAGTCATCGAGATACTCGATGGGGTGATCGGATCGGCGTTAAGAAGTTTGGTAACTGTCGCTTCCTCCCTGAGCCTTTTTTGCTGTCGTTGAGCCAAAGGTATGTCCTCTGACGGCACACTTGCCCTATCTTCGATGGGCTCTTTCCCTCTTGTGCTCTTCATCGCAAGGGGGGAGTCACGAGATACGATCTGCTGCTGTTTATCACCCTCCTGTAGGGTGATGGTGAGAGCAGTTTGGACATCACTTTTCTTCTCCGCCAGGGTGGAGATCTTGTCGGGTTGGGTCACAAAGTTCAAAAAGGTTCTTGTTGAATCGCAAACAAGAAACCATTTCTTTCTCAACCCCGAGTTGCTGGACCAACCTCTCAACTATTTTCAATAGGAAAGCAGATACCAGTCCCTCGCTATGTCTCAAGGAAAGAACTAAGAAAAGATGATTCAACAATGGTTTCTGCTTGATAGCGGCACACCACATGGTATAAACTACAAGGTACATCCCCGCGTTAAAAGCAAGTTGGGTCGAACATTGATTTATACGTGCCAAAAATTTTGAATAAAGATGGGGGAGAGGAAGGCAGAACCCATGAAGCAAACTTCCGAGGTGAACGATAACGTGATCTTTGTATGTATTTAGACATCCCCCTTTATCAGTGGCCAAACCGATTTATGTCCCAACCGGCCATGGGTAAAGCTTAGCTATCGTCTCTAGATGCTCAGCTTCAAGAATTGATGGTTCTCCCAATATTTTAGTTACAGTGGGAGCCACACACTCTTTGAAAATTTTGGGGAAGGGTGGAGGGGCTACGGGAACGTAGCCTTTGCAAAAGCTACAGTTGTCTACCTATGATTGCTTATAGGGAAGCACGGTAAAATCGCTCGGTACTACGTGAATAGATTTCTTTCTCTCCTTAGCCACGAGAGACGACTCGCGCTTCCCTATTTCATTAATGGATTCCGAGGTATGACAATACTCGGGATCGTCTCTCCTTAAAGGGTGTTTAATGGACCCAACCATCTTTAGTCGCTTTGCGCTTTGAACGGTCCCCGGATCAGTTTCCTTTCTCTTCACCTCCCGTGACTTCTTAGTCGCCGGGGGAGGAACAGGAGACACCGCAGGTTCCGAATCAGCTTGTGCTAGGCTCTCCATCCTTGTACGCGAGGAGCTAACCTTCTCATCCTCATAACCCATTCTTTGGTTTTGGCTATCGCTTTCATTTGACATCTTAAGCTATATTCGGAAGAAAAGCTCCTGGAAAGACATAAGCAAAGAACAAATCAACAAGGGCAAATGACCTTTCTCGCATCACGATTGAAACAGATTTGGCTCCAAAAAACCCTTTTCTAGGTTTATGTTGGCGCCTCACACGCCCCTCGAGAGGACATTGAAAAGACATTCCCCCCCCCCCGGACAATGACGGCTAAAAAACATCTTTTTGTCTCCTCCATAAAGTTTCTCGATTTTAGAGAAGTCGCTTCCAGAGAGGCAAAAAGGGGGAGACGAAAAGTTTCGTCCCCTCACCACCATCGGAAAATCCCAAGAAAAACCCCAACCCCGACGTACCACCACCAGGTAACCAAGAAATTCCCCCATATAAATCAAATGAAACCCAAAGAAAAAGAAGAAAGGAGGGAAGGGGACGCTTGGAAGCACCCCAGTCTGAACCCCGTAATCACCATACGCCTCATCGGAAGAGGGCGGTTACACCACCAAGGGTTTCGTCCCTCTACCCTAAAATTAACCAAGTACGAGTACGAATCAAAAATTGGAAAAAGCATGAAGGAGATCAGGGAACACTTACTCGAAAGAAGTAAGAAGCGAATCACTGGCAAGCTTGAAGAACTGAGAAACAAACCCCCACCTGCCTCCGATCTCGTCTTCCAAAAGCATAAAACCCTTCAACTTTCTCTCTTTCTCTCTCCTTTCTGACTCTGGAAATGTGAAATGAAGAAACTAAAAGAGTGAAAACCTCACTTATAGGTCCCAGTGGGGTCACCCCCAAATGGGCCGAAAACACACTGGGCCCATTTCAGGCTCATCCAATAAAACGTTTTTTTGGCAGGAAGCATCGTATTTATCGAGACCCAATCGTGAACAACATATCACTTGTGATCCGGTTACGAGGAGATATGACGATGCCATAAAAAAAATAGGCCTATTAATTAACAAGGACATGACGTCATAAATAGGTCAGCCAATGCAAAAGACATATGGTCCATCTACAAGGTTCGTCGCGAACAGAATACCTAGTCAGACCCTGGCCAGGCTCCACACCCTAGGTATTCTCAGTCTAGATCGCCTGCGTAGAAATCATGGCAGGTCCCACCAATACCTCGGGGCATTTTAAGGCCCCAAACAAGTAGCTCGTTGGGTCAAGCACCTCTCCTCTAACAGTGCCACGTGTAATACCTAGTTCCCTAGTGTGAGGGCATGCGTTACAAGTGTCCCCTGTTAAACCACGAGGTCGCCAGCAAGCTGCTCGCTTGGCTGCCCTATAAATACCCCCCTCCGATCCCAAAGAGGGTGATCCGATTCAAGAGAGAAGAAGAAGAGCTCTTAAGGTCTTTGATCGAAGAAGAACGTTTGTGAGATAAGAACATTACCTGACTTCCTCTAGAAGACGACGGTATAGCGAACTAATTCCTCGCGAGCTAAACACACCACCCCTTCGCTTGGACTAGTAAATATATAATATGATCACCTTCTTTTTAACTAAGGCTTCCAGGTATTTCTAGATGTTTTTTCTTCATGGTGTGGTAATAAGTATGGGTGAAATTCCATAAACGCTTCAATCATGATAAGATATTATGTGATGTTACTAGGATGGATTGTAGTCATATCTTACTTGGTTGTCCTTGGTTGTATGATCGCTCTGTTATACATGATGGTGGTGCAAATACATATTCATTCACTTTTAATGGGAGGAGAGTTACTCTCCTATCCTTGTCTCCTCAAGCTGTTTTGAAGGAACATGTTCGCAAGAGACATCAATAGGACACTTAGAAGCAAGCCCAGAATAAGGCAGCTAGTCGTGATCCACCATCACCGGCCGCACCCACCCCCACGGTTGTGGCTCACTCAGCTGCCACACGTTCCTCTTCTACAACTTCGACAATGTCTTTAGCAGCTCTCCCTTCTACTCCGCTTAAGGGCACTGTTGAACGACGATCTCTTGTCTCTTAGCCGCAGAAAGAGACAATCACTTGGAATGCTCATCGACCTCATATCCTATTGGTAATGAAAGAGGTATTACTTAACGTTGTGGATTTGAGTCATATTCCTGCACCTATTGCTGCTCTTCTGCAGGATTATTTAGATGTGCTTCCAACTGAGCTACCATAATGTTAAACGACGATCTCTTATCACTTAGCCGCAAAAAGAGACAATCACTTGGAATGCTTATTGACCTCATATCCTATTGGTAATGAAAGAGGTATTACTTAATGTTGTGGATTTGATTCATATTCCTGCACCTATTGCTACTCTTCTGCAGGATTATTTAGATGTGCTTCCAACTGAGTTATCACAAGGCTTGCCCCCCATTAGAGGGATTGAGCAACAGATTGACTTTGTCTCTGGCGCAGCCTTGTCTAATCGTGCTGCTTATAGAGCTAGCCCTGAGTAAACAAAAGAAGTTACAACGCCAATTCACGAAGCTTATGGACAATGGCTTTGTTCTCGAAAGTCTTAGTCCTTGTGTCATCCCTGTGATCTTAGTACCAAAGAAGGATGACTCATGGCGCATGTATGTTGATTGCAGGGCAATCAACCAAATTACGGTTAAGCATCGTCACCCTATTCCTCGTTTAGATGATATGCTTGATGAACTCTATGGTGTTTGCATTTTTTCTAAAATTGATCTTAGAAGTGGCTATCATTAAATTAGGATGAAATAGGGAGATGAATGGAAAACTGCTTTTAAAACTAAGTATGGCTTATATGAATGGTTAGTAATGCCTTTTGGATTAACTAATGATCATTCTACTTTTATGAGGTTTATGAATCATGTGCTTAGACGTTACTTAGAGAAATTTATCATTGTCTATTTTGATGATATATTAATCTGTAGTAAGAATCTGCATGATCATCTTAGTCACTTAAAATTGGTTTTTGATTGTCTTAGAAAAGAGAAATTGTATGCCAGTTTGAAAAAGTGTTCTTTTGCTTCCGAATCTACTATTTTTCTTGGATTTGTTGTTTCTGCATCTGGATTGAAAGTAGATGAGGAGAAGGTTCAAGCTATAGAGGAGTGGTCCCATCCGCACACTCCACCCATGTCCGCTCATTCTTGAGCCTTGCTGGCTTTTATCGATGCTTTGTCAAAGACTTTAGAATTATTGCCGCCGCACTACATGATCTGACTAAGAAAGATGTGACATTTCGCTGGACAGAATCATATTAGAGGGCATTAGATGCTCTCAAGGATCGACTCACCCATGGCCTAGTGCTGCAACTATCTGACTTTGCACAACCGTTCGAGCTCGAATGTGATGCTTCTGGAACTGGCATTGGTGGGGTCCTTCTGCAAAATAGGCGTCTTATTGCCTATTTTAGCGAGAAGTTGGGCCCCGTTGAGCTCAACTATTCTGCCTACGACAAGGAGCTATTCGCGCTTATTCGTTGCTTACAGACATAGCAGCACTACCTTTGACCTAAGGAGTTTGTGATTCATTCAGATCGTGAAGCTCTAAAGTACCTCAAAGGTCAAACAGTGCTCAGCTAGCGCCTTGATCGATGGGTGGAGTTCTTGGAGACCTTTTCCTATGTGGTTCACCACAAGAAGGGACAGGATAATGTGGTAGCTGACACTCTATCACATAGGTACGTCCTCTTGAACCATATGGATGCACATGTGTTGGGTTTTGCTTTGAATAAAGAACTATATGCTTCTGATAGTTTCTTTAAGACTATTTATGCTCAATGTGTATCCAAAGGTGAATTTGATTCTTACTTTCTTGATAATGGCTATTTGTTTAAGATGGGCAAGCTTTGTATCCAATCTTCATCTCTTAGAAGACTTTTAACTCAAGAAGTACATGAATCTAGAGGACATGGTGGTTTTGAAAAGACATTAGCTGGATTAAAGGAACATTACTTTTGGCCTAAAATGACTAATTATGTGCTGAGATTTGTCAAAAGTTGTGTTACATGTGCAAAAGCTAAGTTCAAAGCCAATAATATCGGCATGTATACTCCCCTACCCATTTCGACATCACCTTGGGAAGATGTATCTAAGGATTTCATTGTTGGCTTGCCTAGAACTTCTAAGGGTCATGATTCCATATTTGTGGTAGTAGATAGATTTTTCAAAATGGCTCATTTTATACCTTATCACAAAAGAGATGATGTTATTCATGTTGCTATGTTGTTCTTTAAAGATGTTGTTCGCTTGCATGGATTTCCATTGTCTATTGTGTCTTATCGTGATTCTAAATTTTTGAGTTGCTTTTGGAAAACTTTATCGTCTAAGTTGGGTACTAAGCTTTTATTCTCTACATCTTGTCACCATCAAACTGATGGCCAAACTAAGGTTACTAATAGGACTTTTGGGGCTCTCATAAGGGTCATGCTGCGTACTAACCTTAGGAGGTGAGAAGACTGCCTACCATTTGTTGAGTTTGCTTATAAAAGGTCTAGGCATTCTGCAACACAGAAGACTCCTTTTGAGGTTGTCTATGAGCAAAATCCTCTTACGCCTGTAGATAGACATGGCCACGGGTCACGGGTCAGGTCCATGGGTCCGAGGGTCAGCTCGGGTTGAGGGTCAAGGTTAGGGTCGAGCGAATTGGAACCCGTGACCCGACGGGTCGACCCGCTGAGTCAGACAGGTTGACACATTTGAAAAATCTAGCCGTTAGGGGTGGGTCCCACCACATGAACGTTTTTTTAAATAAAAAACTAGCCGTTGCTCGGGTTTGAACGTAGGCTCGAGCCTATAAATAGGCATCCCCTCTTTCCCAATTCATTTTTCTTACACATCACATCAATCAAATAACTCACATTTCATTCATTCCCGTCGTTCCGTCAATTGTCGTAATGGTCAGCGGTAAAAGCTGATCCTCGAGCTCCTCCTCCTTGTTCAATCATTTCAACAAGGTCGTCCAGCCCCGGGGAAGATAGAAGTGAAGTGTCGTTATTGTGGTCATAAGTACAAGATAACAAACAACTTGGGTTATGGTAACTTGAAGAATCATCTAGCCAAGAAGCATCCCGAAAAAGTGGTTGAAGCATCGGGATCGTCGGGTAATTAGTATTTTAGTCTTGTGTTGTGTTAAGTTTATGATGTTGTTCAAATATGAGCGTATGAAGAAGTAAATAAAGTAGGAACTAGGAAGTAAGTTAATGCTTTATGTTGTAATGTCATGCATGAAGTGATGAAGTGTCGAGCGCGATATCGACTGAGACAATGAATCCGGTACGAGTTTGTAATCGTTGTTCGGTTTGTAATAAAATTGTGTGTTATGTGTGTATTATTTTGTTTATTAACAAATCCAGCATATAAAATAATAAAACTAAATAAATATTTTTTACCATCACTATTAACTTATTTACATATCAAAATAACAACCTTTGAATTTAAAAAATTATTAATAACATCCTATGATACATTTACAAAGTGGACAATTGAAAAAGAAAAAAAAAACAAATTCAACCCCGGGTGAAATGAAGCCAACGGTCGGCTAAGGAAAAAAATAGCCAACGGCTATGTTTTTCAAATTCCAACGGTTGACCCGGCGAACGTTGGACCCAGTAGGTCGACCGTTGGACCCGACCGATTGTGGCTTCAAATCCCACCCTTCTTGGCCTATAAATACTACCCCTTCCCTCCCATTTTCATCACACTATCTCATCACATCTCCTACTCTCTAATCGCTCTCTAATCGCTTGAGAATCGAGAAAGTCGGATGTCGGTGGTTCACGAGTCAAGAATTCCAAGAATTCGGCGCTTCGCATCACCAAATCCTACTTCTATCATCTCTTTCTTTTTTTCATTATTCTGTCATTTGTCTTAATAACATATTCATATTATTTTAACAAATATCTAATCAATTTTTATTGAAAATGTTTTCCCGAGGTCGAAGGACTGTTAGCGGAGCCCCGTCTTCAAGCGGGGGGGAAGCGGCTCGGGATCGGGTCCCAAACCGGAGCTTAGCCTTCAACGTAGCGCCTCCGTTTCTAGACCTGGAGCGAGCGGATCCCGACGACGTCGGGATCAGGCAGTGCTCGATCAGCAGCCGGGAATTGAGGAGGAGGAAGTTGCCGGTCTGGGAACTCCCTCCATGCCCTCAACAATCCCAACTCAGGAGTCGCGGTTGGAGGCCGATGCCGATCCCAACGCTAGGGCTGTGCAGAAAAATACGACACGGTTGACACGACACGAAACCGCAACAAAACGATACGAAAAAACACGAAACGATAAAGATACGACACGATTATGACACGAAACGGTAAAACACGACACTAATCGTGTCGTGTTCAGATCAGCATTTTCCCCTTATCGGGTATCCGACACGACACGGTAATTTTTTTTTAAAATAAAATTAGTTTTTTTTAATAATACATATACAATTAATATCCTTAAATATCACAATGCTCCGTTAGCCCAGTTGGTTGGGCTTGCTTTGCGCGGCTGAAGAAGTGCAAATGCTCCCGTGTTCGAGTCCGGAATTCTTCAATACGGAGTATTTTTTTGGTTTTTCTAGTCTTTTTTTTTTCTGTCTATTTACTTTGTCACGGCTAGGGCTTCGTGAGGAAGACTTCTTTCAATTTCCAGTTGCGCCGCCAGCTCCACTTCTAGTGCGCAGTCCGCTCCAACCCATAGGCCACGGCTCGATCTCTCCTCTCCTCGGTTCAGATCCTCAGTCCTCGCCCGTCGTCGGTCTCGTCGTCTCTCATCTCCGCCAGCCTCAGCCAACAACTCGGCAACTCGCCTCTCCTCTCCGGCTCTCCTCAGTCCTCACTCCCTTTTTCAGATGTCAGATCCGGTAGTCTGCAATGCAGACTAGCGGCTAGGGTTTCATCTTCTTCTTTCATCTTCCTGGCGGCGCCGCCCACGCCTACTCCGCTCAGCCGACGGCTCACTTCTCCCTCTCCTCTGCCCACTCCTCAATCTCGTCTCAATTCAGATCCGGCGCCGCCCACGCCCACTCCGCTCAATCGACAGCTCACCTCTCCCTCTCCCTCTCCTCGCTCGCTCACGCCTCGATTCAGATCCGGCGCTTGCGGTCGCCCTCGGCCTCGCTCGCCGGCCGCCCTCAAATTCGGCGCTCTTCAGTGTTCACCCACAAAAACACGTTAAAAAAAAGAGGTTTTTTTACAAATCGTGTCGTGTCGTGTTATACGGGTATCCTCCCCGAAACCGTGTCGTGTTATCGTGTCGGATACCCGGTACTTATCGTGTCGTGTTCGGATCGGCACTTTTCCCCTTATCGGTTTCGTGTTTTTGTCGTGTCGTGTCGTGTCGTGTCGGATACCCGGTTGTGCACAGCCCTACCCAACGCCACTCCCGACGCCGACCTTACTAACGAGCAACCAATCACTTGTAAGGCCGCCACAATGAAATTTTGGTTCAAGAAGGGCCCGCCTGCTCTGGGATAGGGCGAAAATTATTCCTCCGTCAAGTGCAACTTTTGCTCGAAGGTCTACAAACACAAGAAGGGGAACGGATATGGCAACTACGGACGCCATATCGAATCGAAGCATCCGGAGAAACTCGGCTTGGCGAAAGGCCAAACTCAACTTTCCGGGTACGCAACTACTTCCTCTCAACCCCCTGGTTTATGGACTTATGATTATGCTAGTTGTAGTGATAACTTTGCTGAGATGATAGAGGTCGAAGGCCTAGCTTATAACTTTGCACAACGTTTACGTTTCAACGAATTTATTACGGAAAATATTCAGCCCGCTTGGCAACCTATGAGTCGAAACACGATTAAGAGGAAAATGATTAAAAGGTATAACACCCGCAAAGCTGAATTAATTGAATATTTTCAAAAACATAGCGATTTACATGTTTCAATTTGTAGTGATATTTGGAACGACCACTAGCAACACCACTCATATATGGGTGTTACTTGTCATTGGGTGGATGAACGGTTCATTTTACCCAAACGAGTTTTGGCTTTTCGAGTTTTTGACGAGGCCCACACGGCTCATAACATAGCTGCGGTTCTTTTAAGAGTTTTATAAGAGTATAGATTGACTCAAAGAGTTTTTTCAATCGGTTTTGACAACGCATCTACCAACACCGCCTCTATCCCAGAGTTAATACAATATTGTCAGCCCGGGATAAGGTAGGGGTGTGCATAACCGGGTACCCGACACGAACCGATTAACCGTGTCGGGTACCCGGAACCATTTATTGGAAAATCCCCGAACCGGATACGAACCGGTTAAAGCCGGGTACCCGAACCATTTATACGAAACGGTTTCGTGTATTTGGTTCGGGTACCCGCCACGACCCGCTTAACCTTCTCAATATTTCGACAATACAGATCTCAATTATTCAAAGCAATCAATTCACCAGATTGAAGAGCAGAAAAATATGAACTGAAATTACAAGTTCTAAAGAAGAACTACAAGCTGTCAAAGCCTTAATCAAGAGTATCGACTACTCAAATCGAAGAAAAAAAAAAGCTAAAGAAGAACAAACTAAGCAATTCACTATAAATAAACCCAAAATAGATCATCAATTTCACAAAACATCAACAAAAATTACGAGATCAAGAGGACATTGACACAGGCAAGAAAGAGATGTAAGCTATTGAACTGGGCGGCTCCTGTAGTGGTGAAGACTGCAGTAAGGCAGTCGGCAACTCGACGACAAGCAAGAAGCCAAGGCAAGGCGGTGGGCGACTCAGCAACAAGCAATTAGCCAAGGTTGTAGGAGAAGAAGTAGCTCTCGTTGGAGATGGAGAAACACCGAAAGATATCGCTCAGATTTGAAGAGCTCTAGCCGGATTTGAAGAATACGGATTTGAGTTTGAGAGAGAGAACGAGAAGTGAAGATGCAGGACCTTACAGTCGGATCTCTTTTGATTTCATATCTACGTTTGAGAGAGAGAGAGAGAGGAGGAGTGAAGATTGAGGACCCGGCGGCTTTATGTTTTTGGAGGTTAGGGACTTAGGGTTTGCACCTTAACTGGGTAAAATAAGGAATAAAAAATTGAGGAAAAAAGGTTAAAAACAATTTAAAAACACCGAGAATCGAACCCAGGATGGAAGGATACACAGTGTGAAAGCAACATGGACCCTTACCATCTACACTAGTGGGGTTTTACGTATCTCATGGAATCTTTTTTTACATATTTCATATTATTACCGTATTTATAAATTAAAAAAATAAATTAAATGGTTCGTGTCAGGTAACGGACAAGGGAATTTGCCCGAACCGTATCCGAACCGTTTAATGTCGTGTTTTAGCGGTTCGTGTCGTTTTCGTGTCGTGTCTTTTCGGTTTCGTGTTTTTTCGTGTCGTGTTTTCGTGTCGTGTCGGGTTTTTTCTGCACACCCCTAGGATAAGGAGGAGATTTTTCCATATTTGTTGCGCACCTCATATTTTAAACGTATGTGTTCAAGATGGTTTAACGTATTTACAACAGATAATCAAACGTATTCGATTGGTCTTACGGGCACTTTGGCGAAGCAAACAGCTTCGCCATCAATGGCACCAGTTTTGTCGATCTAACAACCTTCGCCCGAAGAACTTCCCCTGAGATGTTAGCACTCAGTGGAACTCGACATACAAAATGGTTTATGATTCTTAT